>JAODAL010010418.1:0-105318 GCA_025379985.1 Phyllomedusa bahiana | reverse complement strand
TGCACTATGTAACGCACAAAAAAAAAAAAAAAAGCATTCAAGACAAATTAATAATTTTTCCCCACATAATAATAGGATCAGCCCAAAAGGGATTCCCCAACTAGAATCTGTGCGACAATCGGCCTCAGAACGAGGAGGTGGCTGCACCCACACAAGTTGTGTCTATATGTTTCTATGGGAGCTACAACTACAGCAGAGCGAGTGCACTTGTCTAGATCCCGTAGACAAATGAATGGGGAAGACCCATTCAAACGCTACCATCAACCCCGATCTCTGAGGCTGGCTCGTAGTGAGCAGCCCTCAGCTGTGGAGGTTACAAGTTAGGACAACTCCTGGAAAGAGCCGCAATCACAAAGCATAGCAGAAATTGTAGGCTGTCCCTTGGATTTCTGCCGCATATTAAATGGCGTATTTTTCCGCAAATACGCTGTGAAAATCTGTGAATGTGGTGCTAAGCTCACCACTGCAAATTTGCAATATTTTACTGCCTAAAGATAGATATATATATATATATATATATATATTATACATACATATATACACACACACACACACCTTATATAAAAGGACCTAGCTCTTATCCCTGTAGATGTAACCCTCGGTAGGGTCTCATCCCTCTTCGAGCATTGCATTATCCCATCACTGTACTTTTGACTATGAATATGTAACCTAATGTACAGCGCCCTGGAACCAATGGCGCTTTAAAATAAATAATAATAATACCTCTAACTTCTTAAAGGGATTGTCCTCTCAGATGATACCCAGTCTATGTAATCTAAAAGATTATAGATACCATAGAGAAGGGCCCCATTAATGGGATATTCCCATTTTTTTCCCGTTCAAAATGGAAAGGTTCCGGGGCTCATTCGACCTAGATGCGGGTCTTACCTCTGGAATCTGCATCTATCTCGTGAATGAGCCCCAAAACCTCTCAGTTTTGAACGTAGAGTTGTTAAGGACCATCCCATTGAAATCAATAGGAGTTCCGAGTACAGCCAAGCAGCAACAAGTCGCAGAGAAGGGACCCACAGCTGATATTGATGGCATATTCTATTGATAGGTCATCAATGTCTAAAGTGAGACAACACATTTAAGTCCTAGTTGTGTCCTATTCAGTCAAAGTTGTAAAAATTCTATTCAGCCTTTGAGCCTTGTTTATACCAAACATGACTAGAAAAGCTGAGCGACAACTACGACGACCTTTAAAGATACTGAAAACTCTGTGGGGAACCCGATGCCCTCTAGGTTTCAAAATGGCTGCTGGAGCCTTGGTAGGATTTTGGTCACCTCTACAAACTGCCAACTCAAACATCTTCTAGATCAGGGGTGTCAAACTTTTCACTGAGGACAGCATCATCATCATGGATGCCCTTAAAGGGCCTTTGGAGGATGGCGGAGGGTGTCCAGGGTAGGCATGACTAGCTGTGCCACCGCCTGCGAGTAGCTGAACAGAGCGGTGTCAAGGTGCATGCCAGGGCTCTGGATCCATGCCGATTGTGGTGTCCACTCACTATTGACAAATTTAACCAGCCTCCTGACATCCAACCCTTTTCCTAAATAAAAACTTCACTTCAAATATTGGATTAAGTTGGCCACAGAAGCCATTTTATTAACAAAGGAACATTACAACTTTTTATATGGACAATTCCCTGTGAGGAAGAAGGTCCTCGAATGCCAAAAAGGGCCTTAAACCATCTTCAAGCACCTAACTTTTACCTGCAGCCGAGGAGCACCAAGTAGTATAATCAAGGTGCGTTACCCAGAATACGGGCAGTAGCCCGTTCCCAGTCCTCATGCAGCCCATGCCACCCCTTTCACCTCCAGAGGCCCTCACCTCCACAAACTCACCTCAATTGTCACCTACGTTGAGGACCTCCTGCCACTGCTGTGATAAAAGCTCCCTATAACGCCACTCAAAGTCCCCAAATATAATGGTGGGTGGGAGACATTATGGTATACAGCTCCCTTGTACTGTCAACTGTCCTTTCTTTATAAACCTCCAAACCACTCCCCTTTAAAAGGGGTTGTCTAACTACAAGGATTGCTTTTTATGTTAAAGATCTTGCAAAAACAAGTCACTTTGCAATTTATGTCCATTAACAGTGTCCTACCTATTCCTAGATATCCCCTCTTGTATGGGCTGCATCAGCTACTCAGGTCGCTATAGCTGCAGACCTGTTTGATCTATCCTAGTAGGCTTCAAGCACTGGTTGCTATAGCTACAGACCTGGCTCTGCTGCAGCCTAGTAGAAGTCAGTAAACACGCCCCTGAATTGAAAATGAAACCAAGAAAACAGGACTGAGGACAGATGAATTAATGTAGTGAGACAATCCCTTTAAGACCCTTCACACCATATCATGGTGGCCTCCCGCCTACTCAGGCCTAACTAGACGTCACCTGCCTCCTGTGTCCTCTGGGAAAAGTGGATCTGGTTCTTCTATGACTTGACCTGGTCTATCCCTGCTTGTTGTGTCTAAGCTCTTGCAGGCCACATTCGTATATGGCCTGCATTCCTTGAGTTTGACACATGTTCGAAAAGGGACAGGACTTGCCCCAAAGTCTGAAGATGTCCTGACCTGCTAACATAAAGGAGGAAGGGTGAGGGGGAAGTTATGATCACTCCATTCTGCTTCCCCGGGGAACAAGCAGCGTTGCAGAGCCTTATCACCAATCTGTAATTATGAGATAAAATATTAACAAGCCGTGAATTCCACCTGACCGGTCGTGAGTCACCGATCTGGAGCGCAACGTGTCTCACACACATTGGATGCTACACGGACCAAAACGCGTTTCAAGGGGAAGCTATTTTAAGGCTGAAAATCGATAGCTTCTCACACAAGGTGAGCGCCCATGAGAACCGGCACCTGAGTCAATCCAAGAACACCCCCCGCTTCATAAAGACAAAAAGCAGAATAAAAAAAATGGGATTAGGCAGAACTAGTGGACACTTTCTCGCTTTGACTTTGGTCAAGGTCTAAGCTATATTTAAGAAGAGATTAATGGAATTTCATGGTACAGATAATACCCTGCCCCCATCACACTTCTCCTGAGAAAGCAGGTTACATATAAACAGCAACTGAAACCTTGGAGAGATGAGATCTACAGCTACAGGTGATATCGGGCCTCTCCGAGGACAGATCCGAGCACCGGGCACACGCCATGTATACCACATAATTATCAAGCCCCTGCGTTGCCTGAAGTGGATGCAAGTCATCTCTTGGAAGAATTATCTAATAATAATAATAATCTTTATTTCTATAGTGCCAACATATTCCGCAGCACTTTACAAATTCAAGGGTAAGCATACAGTCATTACACATTAAAAGTACTTACAAATGAGACACAAGGTGTGAGGGCCCTGCACGTGAGAGCTTACAATCTATTAGGGTGTATGGGTGAAACATACGGTAAGTAGTGCCAAGTTTACAATGGTCCGGCCATGTTTCATAAATAGGGGGTTGTTTACATGAAAAATGGATGAACCTGCCACCCTGACAGTACATCTATATACAGATTAGTGCCTGTGAGTGCCCAAGTGCAGGGGGTGATAGATGTGTGTGATAGCAGTTAGGGTTTCTTGGTGGGCCAGACCGAGAAGATGTATTTTCAGGGCCCTCTTAAAACTGTGAGGGTTGTGAATGTGCCTGATCGCCCGCGGTAGCATATTCCAGAGAATTGGTGCCGCACGTGTGAAGTCTTGGAGACGAGCATGAGAGGTTCGGATGATTGAGGAATGTAATCTGATATCAGCAGAGCGGAGAGCACGGGTAGGGCGGTAGACAGAGACGAGGGAGGAGATGTAGGGAGGAGCAGCGCTGTGGAGAGCTTTATGGGTGAGTGCGCTGAGTTTATACTGTTATCTGTACTGGATGGGCAACCAGTGCAGTGACTGACACAGGGTAGAGGCATCAGTATAGCGGCTGGAGAGAGACAAGCCTGGCTGCTGCATTCTGGACAGATTGGAGAGGGGAGAGTCACCCTGTTTCCCCAAAAATAAGACAGCGTCTTATATTAATTTTTGCTCCTCAAGATGCACTATGTCTTATGTTCAGGGGAGGTCTTATTATTCCACAATTAAATTATATCAGGGTATACTAGTGTGTGTACAGCTATCTATCTTAAAATTTTAGAGTCCCAAACCATAGGATATATGTATGTAAAGGACGTTTTATTGCAGCGACTTATCTCAAAGGATGGCAAATGTGACATGCTGGGACTTGTAGAACTAGAAGTTCCAGCATGCTCCATCAGCCATCCTGTGAGGTGTGTGTGTGTGTCAGTATAATTTCTCTGTTCTCCCCCCCCATCCCTCACTTACTTGTACACTGTCTCCTGTCCTGGGATGTTTGGGACCTGTGGTGACATCACAGTCACATGACCTCCCTGCACAGGTCCTTCAAAACTCTTCTACAACAACATGTCCCAGGGCCGTTTCTCAGGGTGAACGGGGTTTGGGAACACCCGCCCCCGCTACCCTCCATGGTCTCTGCCCACCCTTAGGGACAGCCCTGTGTATGGGGAGTTGCAGCAATGATTTCCGCTAGGTCTTATTTTCGGGGGGTGCCTTATATTAGGGAATTCAACAAAATCTCTGCTATGTCTTACCGTATATACTCGAGTATAAGCAGAGTTTTTCAGCCCAAAAAATGAGATGAAAAACTCTACCTCGGCTTATACTCGAGTCACTGTCGGCGCTCTGGCGCCGCGATGGCCCGGGCGCAGACAGGGACGCTTCAGTTATATGCGGCTCCTCAGAGAGCGCATAAAACTGAATGCCGAGTACAGCGCACAGTGTCCGGGCGCTGCGCTGGCCCGGGCACTGTCCGCGATCCCTTCACCTACATGCGACTCCTCCGGAGTGCATATAGGTGAAGGAATACCACTGCGGGGCACAGAGCGAGCGCTCCGTGCTCCGCAGTGGTCTCCGGGCGACCGCAGACTGGTGGCTGTCCTGAGATCCCGGCACAGGCAGCGTGTGTCATCACGCTGTGTGCGCGGCCTGATGACGTCACCCGCCTGTGCCGAGAAGATGCAGGAATCGCGCGGGAGACGGAGCAGCGGGGAACCAGGTGATTGTTTTTGATTTTTTTTAAACTGCCTATGCCGCCCTATACCTGCCCTACAGCCGGCCCTATACCTGCCCTACAGCCGGCCCTATACCTGCCTATACCTGCATATAGGGCCATATATCCGCCTATAATTGCGTATGGGGACATTAAACTGCCTATGTAATTTTATTGGTATCCATTTTTATTTTTAAAATTTACCAGTAGCCGCTGCATTTTCTACCCTAGGCTTATACTCGAGTCAATAAGTTTTCCCGTTTTTTGGGGCAAAAGTACGTACCTCGGCTTATACTCGAGTATATACGGTACTTTCGGGGGTGTCTTATTTTCGGGGAAACAGTACCTCTAGCAGTCACCTGGACTCCACCATAACTTAGTGGGTAAATTATATCTATAGAAGAGAAGCAGCACCATAGGCCTCGTTCACACGGCTTATTTGGGCGCCGATTGGAGCCGTACGTGTTTGCGCTGCAGTACGGCTCCAATCCGTCCCAGTAACTACGGTAATCCACAGTTCTCTGAGAACTATGGATTCCGTCTTCTCCCCGCTTGGCGAATACGCCGAGGGGGGGAGAAAGTGACATGTCAATTATTTACGGCATGTACTCGCCGCAAGTAATTGACATGTCACTTATCTCCCCGAGCGTACAATACAATCGTATTGTACGAGCGGGGAGAGGAGGCGTAATCCATAGTTCTCTATGAGAACTATGTATTACCGTAATTTTGGTAATACGGCGCAAATACGTAGTGAAATGCGTGCCGAAATTACCCCGTGTGGACATACCCTAATAGATGGTGGTAACGACCACTAACTGCCGCCAGTTGACTACAGGTGTCAGCAAACAATATGGTGATGTGTAAAAGGTAAAAAGGTAAAAGGCTCCTCACAGGACCTTCTCCTCTGCTCTCCCCTTATCAGCTCCTCACACAACCGTCTCCAAGACTTCTCCCGTGCTTCACCCACACTCTGGAACTCACTGCCCCAACACCTCAGACTCTCCTCCAGTTTCACCAGCTTCAAAAGCAACCTGAAAACCCATTTCTTCAGGCTTGCCTATAACCTTCACTAAACTTGTCACTACTTCCTCCACAAACATGTCTGCCCCTCACCTCCTGTCTCTTTCCCCCTCCTTGTAGATTGTAAGCCCTCGCGGGTAGGGTCCTCTCTCCCTGTGTTGTGCCAATTGTCATTATCCCTTATCACTGTACTCGTTTGACTGATGTTATGTATGTAACCCCCTCGAATGTACAGCGCCCTGGAATCAATGGCGCTTTAAAATAAATAATAAAAGGTACATGGGCGACGTCACATGGCTGAACGCTACATACAAACACCACATACATTCACATGTCTTTTTCCAAAGCTGTAATGACTCAACTATAGTGACATATTATGAATATACTCAAGATCAGAGGGGTGTTTCGGAAGTAATTCCTGCTCTTCAGTAATGGGGATGATCAAAAATTGAAGGAGAGGGAGGGGAAGGCTATGGCTACACTGCATCGGACAAAAGACATCTGAAAGCGGCCCTTTTTTTAAAAAAATTTTTACGATGCAGTAACACGGATTTGGTCACGTTTTGTGCAAAAACCACGGTCGTTTCTCTTTTTTTTATGTCGCCCATTCAATTTGCAATTTCAGGCATGGTTTTCAGAGGCAGATTTAAAGGGGTCGTCTAACTACAAGGATTGCTTTTTATGTTAAAGATCTTGCAAAAACAAGTCACTTTGCAATATGTGTCCATTAACAGTGTTCTACCTATTCTGAGATATCCCCTCTTGTATGGGCTGGATCAGCTCCTCAGGTCGCTATAGCTACAGACCTGTTCAATCTCTCGATAGGCTGCCAGCAGTGGTTGCTATAACTACAGACCTGACTTCTACTGCAGCCTAGTAGAAGCCAGTAAACACACCCCTGAATTCAAAGTGAAACCAAGAAAACAGGACTGAGGAAAGATGAATCAATATAGTAAGACAACCCCTTTAAGCCTTCATATGCTACGCGAGGATTCTGCGCCAAAACTGCTTCAAGAAATGACGGCTACCGGCACTAAAAAAAAACATTACATGAAAAACATTATGGGACGGTTTGCAACCTGTTTTGGACACCATTTCAGCCACTATTTCTGTGCAAAATCCTCCTTCGAAACATCCGTGTGAACCTATCCTAAGGGTACATCATATGGGTCACGTATTTTGTAACCTGCAGAATAAAATTACTTACAAAAACCTGCATCACTTGGTTGGTGCAGATTTTGTTCTCCCAATAAAATCTACATTAATTGGTGGCGATTTTTGCATGTGGATTTTATTCTCATGGTTGGCTACAAAAAACCCTACATTGGACCTGACCTGCATGAATGTGCTCTCCATATTGTTTTGCACACACTGAGTATTTAATGACGTCAAACTGTTAAGTAAGGGTTAGGCCGTGTTCACACGGCTTATTCCCGACGGATTTGTGAGCGCAATCCGGCTCACAAATCCGCCGTGAATAAGGGGCGGGACGGGGGCGCCGCTCTCCGGCCCCATAGACTTCCATTATCCACGGCGTGTAATGTGCAGGTCACTTTCTCCCCCCGCGGCGGATTCGGCGAGCGGGGAGGAGCGACTGAATCCACTGTTCTCTATGAGAGCAGTGGATTACCGTAATGATTCCGACGGATTGGCGCCAGACTGCAGCGCAAATCCGGCGCGGAGTACGGCGCCAATCCGCGGACAAATAAGCCGTGTGAACGAGGCCTTAAAAGTAGATCTGTAGCTTCTACGGACGTCGGCTTTTTCTTGTGTTGAGAAACGGAGCTAAAAAGTTGCAAAACCTAAATGAAAAAGACCATGCAAAATACATAGAAAAAGAACTCCAGGCAGAGGTGGGGGGGGGGATCTTTTTACTGGTGCAGGAGGCGACACATGACGACCTCTGCTATCGGGGAGGGACACAACTCCCTAGAGGATAGGAGGCACAACAGGCTCGCAGCGTGCCAAGCCAATCGCTGGAAGACAGCTCATGCGCTGCGCTCGGATCTGATAAGTGTGGTCATTTCTTGGTGAGAATCCAGGTGCAGTAACAGAATGAGGATCGCATTACACCAGGACCCACACAGGTGAGGGAGATAGAGATACAGTAGGTGGCAATAGTAAGGTCACTTCCTACCATCACAATGGCTCTATTTACAGTGTCAAAGACCAGAGGCAAATCTGAGGGCAGCTACACATGAGCGGAAAAGAGGCCCCGTGACATCTCCTGACAGGTCTGGTTTAGTAAATCCTTGTGCTCCCTGTGATATAACAATTCTGGAGCATCTTCTCTTATACCTCTGGGTTGTGCTGTTCCTCGGTTATTCCTCCTGGAAATGTATCGCTGAATCTGTCAACTGGGTGTTGCATCCTTGTCCAATCGGTGCCGACAATCAGCATGTGTAGAGACACACCCCTTTGAAAGCTTACTTTTTTTTTACGCTTTCAAAGTGCTGACACACTTAGGCTATGTTCACACGGCTTAACTGCGGGACATAATTACGCCCCGCAATTACGCCGTGTGGCCGGAGTGGGGGCGGCACCTCGCCGGCCCATTGACTTGCATTACCAGCGGTGCGTATACGCCGCTGGTAATTCACATGTCACTTATCTCCCCCCGCGGCGTATTCGCTGAGCAGGGAGAGGAGACGTAATCCATAGTTCTCTATGAGAACTGTGCATTACCGTAGTTACTAGGACGTATTCAGCCCGTAATTTGCGCACTCCGGCGCGTAATTACGGACTGAAATACGTCCAGGATATTGCCGTGTGAACATGGCCTTAGGGTATGTTTACACGGGGTAATTTCAGCGTGCATTTCGCGTTGTATTTGCTCTCTAATACAGGAGAGATGCGCGCCGAAATTACGGTAATCCATAGTTCTCAAAGAGAACTATGGATTACGCCTCCTCTCCCCGCGCGTACAATACGATCGTATTGTACGCCCGGGGAGAGGAGCAACATGTCAATTACTTGCGGCGAATACCAATGGGGCCGGCGCTTTATTAGCGCGACTCCCAAAGCACCCAGCGTAATTGCGGCTATACTGTACACACGTCGCAATTACGCCGTGTGAACACACCCTGTCAGCACCAATTGGACACTGTCAGACTGTGCAGGGATGCAACACCCAGTTGTCTGATTCAGTGGTGCATTTCTAGGAGGAACAACAGAGGAACAGCACAACCCAGAGTTATAAGAGAAAATGCCACAGAATTGTTATTTCACAGGGAACAAAGATTTACTAAAACAGACAAGTCAGGAGATTTGCAGTGTTCTGCTCTGTTGGTTTCCTGACCCAAACTCAAAATCATAAGGATTTAGAATACAGTGGTCAGGCCAGGAGACAACTATCATGGATAGAAAAACGCACCTGTAATACTCAGGTGTGAAGGTGGCCTTAAAGGGGTTGTCTCACTACATCGATTCATCTTACCACAGTCCTGTTTTCTTGGTTTCATTTTTTATTCAGGGGCGTGTTTACTGGTTTTTACTAGGCTGCAGTAGAAGCCAGGTCTGTAGCTATAGCAACCAGTGAGGGCAGCCTATCAGGAGAGATCAAACAGGTCTGTAGCTATAGCGCCTGAGAGCTGATGCAGCCCATACAAAAGGGAATATCTCAGAATAGGTAGGACACTGTTAATGGATATATATCATACAAGAGGAGATAATTGCGGGTGTATTTCTCTGTTCACTGCGCTTAATACGCGGCGAGATACGCACCAAAATTATGGCAATCCATAGTTCTCATAGAAAACTATGGATTACGCCTTGCCTCCCCCTCCCCCGTGCATACAATACGATCGTATTGTGTGCGTGGGAGGGGGGTTAGTGACATGTCAATTATTCGCGGCGAGGACGCGCTGCGAGGAATGCGTGTCAACGGGGCCGGTGGGAGTACGCGCGTATTGGCGCGAGCCCCCGAAACACACAATGTACTGCAGTGTGTACTGTACGCACCTCAGTACATCGTGTGAACATACCCCAACATTCTCTGGATCAGTCATGGTCCCATATCTTGACGTCATAACTGATCAGTGATGTGTCCCACCCATCATACCCTATTAATAAGCCACTACATAAAGAGAGAATCTACCCCTTTAAAATGGGCCCATTTACTACATCAGTCCTTACTTACAAAAAAATACTAAATACAGGTATTTATTTTACTTCTAAAACTTGCACCTATGTTCCTCCAAAAAGTCCATTTGCTCTTGTCCATTCAACAAGGGTCTGTAACATTGTCCATCCTGAGCTTTCTGGTTCATAAACAGAATTTCAGAACCATTCTTCTATTTACTTGTCTGATCTGTAGACGCGATGGATCAGAAATCAATACAATTGCTGCAGGAAAGCCATTCAGGGTCTGTGGAGTGCCGGGGGACATAGTCCTTTAAATAGGTATAGTGCCCACAGCGTTCTCTGCAAACAACGGTGCAAATTACCCGACCCCTGGGAATAGGTGCAATGGAAACTATGCACGTCTATTAAAAGTCTATTACAGCGAGCAATCCACACGCTCGATCTTCAGGTACTTCGACACTACCCGCCTAAAGGGTTACCAAACAGTCATGCGGCAGAAAAGCAAACATAACCCCACTGTACAAATACCGATCCATGAGAACTTTGACATCCTAGAGTACACCCATTCAAAAGCAGTGACAATATGGTGCCCTGCACAGCTGTCTGTAGAGCAAGCAAACTAAGAACCATCATAATTCTGCATGATGGTTGCGTGACCGGCAGAGGACGACATGGAGGACCCCCGACCAGAGAGGTCACCGCACCTGCAACAGGACATCATTTGACTGAGACTCCGCCATCTATAAGCCACCAGCTGCTAAGCTTATTGGCACAAAACGCTTAAAATGTCAAAATTCTCTTTTGCAAGGATATTATTTTGCACTTTTTTAGCAATGCAACTTCAAACCACCATAAATAATCCCACATTCATAGCACCAACAGCAGAGAAGTTATTTTTGGACATAAAAAAACAAACTCCCCTCCACCCCCCCTTTTCGATCTCCTCCAGGAGATTAAAGCCCCACCTCTACGTACCCCACCCTACCATGACCGACAGCTTGAGATCATCAATGGGCCATCACCGGGAGCTCCAGCTCAGGTCTAGATAGAAGTGACTGTAAGCAGCTGCTGGGAAGGGTTTGCTCCACCCTTCTGTTAACCCCTACCCATTGGTTAAGCTATGACTCCGACAAAAAAAAAAGTAAAAAAACACTACACATAAGCAGCAAACACAGAAACCAGGCAGGATCACACAGCTTGCAGAATACTGGGCACACCGTGCCAGCGCTGCAGAGAGCCAGCACGACTGCTCCGCTCTACCTGTTGCATCAGCATTATCCAGCCCTGTAACATAGTTAACCCAGCCCCGGCAGCGCCTCATAATCCTGCCCTGCAGCCGCAGTTATCGCACCATTTCACAATTCTGCTCTAGTATTTCACTTCCTGACCTGTCAGTGCAACCACGAGGTCTCACACTAAACAGGCATGACGGGCTCCCAGGCGTTCGAAGAACTAAAGACACTATAAGGGCATGTTCACACGGCGTGTTGGGTCCGTCTAGATCAGACCTGAGCATTGTACGGCCCATCGCCACATCCGGCCCTCTAACTAGCTCTGACCGACCCGCGGGAGATTCCCCGACATTACACCTAACTCCGTAGTCCCCGACGCCACAGCAATGCGCCTAATATTAAGGACCCAAGTCAATACCAGTCGCTAAGCTATTAGCTTGGGATCATGGCGATCGCCGATGGCGGCACTGCCGTGGACTAACTGTATGTGCGTCCTCTGCCTACCCTACATAGCCACTGAGGGAGCCTACAACGCCACAGAGGGAGCCTACATAGCCACTGAGGGAGCCTACAACGCCACAGAGGGAGCCTACAACGCCACTGAGGGAGCCTACATAGCCACTGAGGGAGCCTACATAGCCACTGAGGGAGCCTACATAGCCACTGAGGGAGCCTACATAGCCACTGAGGGAGCCTACATAGCCACTGAGGGAGCCTACATAGCCACTGAGGGAGCCTACATAGCTACTGAGGGAGCCTACAACCTGCCTACATAGCTACTGAGGGAGCCAACAACCTGCCTACATAGCTACTGAGGGAGCCTACAACCTGCCTTAATAGCTACTGAGGGAGCCTACAACCTGCCTACATAGCTACTGAGGGAGCCTACAACCTGCCTACATAGCTACTGAGGGAGCCTACAACCTGCCTACATACCTATTGAGGGACCTACAACCTGCCTACATAGCTACTGAGGGAGCCTACAACCTGCCTACATAGCTACTGAGGGAGCCTACAACCTGCCTACATAGCTACTGAGGGAGCCTACAACCTGCCTACATAGCTACTGAGGGAGCCTACAACCTGCCTACATCGCTACTGAGGGACCTACAACCTGCCTACATAGCTACTGAGGGAGCCTACAACCTGCCTATATACCTATTGAGGGACCTACAACCTGCCTACATAGCTACTGAGGGAGCCCACAACCTGCCTATATACCTATTGAGGGACCTACAACCTGCCTACATAGCTACTGAGGGAGCCTACAACCTGCCTATATACCTATTGAGGGACCTACAACCTGCCTATATACCTATTGAGGGACCTACAACCTGCCTACATAGCTACTGAGGGAGCCTACAACCTGCCTACATAGCTACTGAGGGAGCCAACAACCTGCCTACATACCTATTGAGGGACCTTACAACCTGCCTACATAGCTACTGAGGGACCTTACAACCTGCCTACATAGCTACTGAGGGAGCCTACAACCTGCCTACATAGCTACTGAGGGAGCCTACAACCTGCCTACATAGCTACTGAGGGAGCCTACAACCTGCCTACATAGCTACTGAGGGAGCCTACAACCTGCCTACATAGCTACTGAGGGAGCCTACAACCTGCCTACATAGCTACTGAGGGAGCCTACAACCTGCCTACATAGCTACTGAGGGAGCCTACAACCTGCCTACATAGCTACTGAGGGAGCCTACAACCTGCCTACATAGCTACTGAGGGAGCCTACAACCTGCCTACATAGCTACTGAGGGAGCCTACAACCTGCCTACATAGCCACTGAGGGAGCCTACAACCTGCCTATATACCTATTGAGGGACCTACAACCTGCCTACATAGCTACTGAGGGAGCCTACAACCTGCCTATATACCTATTGAGGGACCTACAACCTGCCTACATAGCTACTGAGGGAGCCCACAACCTGCCTATATACCTATTGAGGGACCTACAACCTGCCTACATAGCTGCTGAGGGAGCCTACAACCTGCCTACATAGCTACTGAGGGAGCCTACAACCTGCCTACATACCTATTGAGGGACCTACATCCTGCCTACATACCTATTGAGGGACCTACAACCTGCCTACATAGCTACTGAGGGAGCCTACAACCTGCCTACATAGCTACTGAGGGAGCCTACAACCTGCCTACATAGCTACTGAGGGAGCCTACAACCTGCCTACATAGCTACTGAGGGAGCCCACAACCTGCCTATATACCTATTGAGGGACCTACAACCTGCCTACATAGCTACTGAGGGAGCCTACAACCTGCCTACATAGCTACTGAGGGAGCCCACAACCTGCCTATATACCTATTGAGGGACCTACATCCTGCCTACATAGCTACTGAGGGAGCCTACAACCTGCCTATATACCTATTGAGGGACCTACAACCTGCCTACATAGCTACTGAGGGAGCCCACAACCTGCCTATATACCTATTGAGGGACCTACAACCTGCCTACATAGCTACTGAGGGAGCCTACAACCTGCCTACATAGCTACTGAGGGACCTACAACCTGCCTACATAGCTACTGAGGGAGCCCACAACCTGCCTATATACCTATTGAGGGACCTACAACCTGCCTACATAGCTACTGAGGGAGCCTACAACCTGCCTACATAGCTACTGAGGGAGCCTACAACCTGCCTACATACCTATTGAGGGACCTACATCCTGCCTACATACCTATTGAGGGAGCCTACAACCTGCCTACATAGCTACTGAGGGAGCCTACAACCTGCCTACATAGCTACTGAGGGAGCCTACAACCTGCCTACATAGCTACTGAGGGAGCCTACAACCTGCCTACATAGCTACAGAGGGAGCCTACAACCTGCCTACATAGCCACTGAGGGAGCCTACAACCTGCCTAGATAGCTGCAGAGGGAGCCTACAACCTGCCTACATAGCCACTGAGGGAGCCTACAACCTGCCTACATAGCTACTGGGGAACATAACTTACTGCATTGTAAAGTCGCTAACAGTCGTTAAGCCAGTTGTTAAGGCCTCAAGTGGATTGAGAAGAGCTCAGCAAATGACTCCAGGGTCTATAGTATATAGGTATTGGATAGAACGGAGTTAAATATTAGTCTGGCCCTCTAAAACCATTCCAATTTCTCATGTGGTCCCATGGGAAAAATAAATTGCCCAGCCCTGGTGTAGATGGACCCAAACACGCATCTGATCGATGCTGCGTTTTTCGGATCCAAAAATGCCGTGTGAACGAGCCCTATGGCGGCACATGCTGTCCCCATGGGTCTCCCGGAGCTAGATTATGATCCCATAGAATTCTATGGCCACTATTACAAATCTATAAGATAATACCGATGTACAGCTTAAAACTAGGACAAAAGGAAAAAAAAAATCCAATATAGTGTATAGACATAAGCGTGATATTATCTGGATTTCAACGAGTCCACTTCTATACGTCTAATTAAAAATACTGACCCGTCCTAGTAGAGGTCAAAAACACTATGTAAAGAGATTATCCCCCTAAACAGCTCCCATTACACTGACAATATGCAATCAGTTGGGAGCCCATACCCCCTACAGATCCTCAGCTGAAAAGGGCTTGTAGATATGTAAATCAACCCCCTCCCCCAATACCCTTCATTTCCATTCCATTGCCCATCATCACCTAAGACTTAAAGAATTACTTTTTTATGTTAAAGATCTTGCAAAAACAAGTCACTTTGTGTCCAAAAACAGTGTCCTACCTATTCCTAGATCTGCATCAGCTCCTCAGGTCGCAAGAGCTACAGACCTGTACAATCTCTCATCATAGGCTAGCTATAGCAACTAGTGCTAGCACTACAGGCCTAGCTTCTATTGCAGCCTAGTAGAAGCCAGTAAACATGCCCCTGAATTCAACATGAAACAAAAAAAAAACAGGACTGAGGTAAGATGAATCAATGTAGTGAGACAACCCCTTTAATGATGGAGGAAAATTGTGAACATTTTACTAGACCATGGCCAATATACACAGTCGCATTATTATGATCACTTCCTTCACATGTGATGAGCTGGCTTGGTGGGTATATAAGGTGTATGGTAGGCTGTCTGCACACAAAGTAGTCATGGGTAAAAGGAGCAATTTACCAGAGTTCCAAAAAGAAGTGATTATTGGATTTTGGGCCAAGGGTATCGGTATTACTGCGCAGTTTGTGAACGGTTGGTGTGCTGCGGTGGTGAAAGTGTATGACGAGTGGACAAATTGCACCATTGTGAATAAAATGTGGAGCCCCACATGCCACTAATGCGAAAAGGTGAACGTTGGCCATCAGGGCTGTGGAGTCGGAGTCGTCATAAAATGGACCGACTCCGACTCACAAAATATATAATTAGTTGGTCCAGTTAGTTTGATGCAGTGCAAAGAGCAAGAGGAATTGGGTCCGGCCAGTGCTGCTGCTCCCATATCTTCAGCCTCATCACATGAGGAGTATAACTGATGACATGGAGCAGGCAAAGCGCTGCCCCAGGGGAAAAGATTCTGCTCCATGGCAAACAGAGTTCAGCAAAATTTTTCACCTGCTTTCAAAGTAGAAGAGTTCAACCATTCATCAAAACTGACTGTGGCTGAGGCAATTCCTTTATACCCTGACATTGTTAGAGATGTTGCCCCTGTGGTCACCGCTTTGCCCTCAACCCAAGTTAGTGTAGAGGCGCCGTTCTCTAGCCTGGAAATAATGAGATCAGATGTGAGGTCATGTATGCAGGTTCTGATGGAGGCGATACTATTCCTCAGAACAAATTCAGAGACTCCACAAATGTTCCTGCAGTGTTTTGCATATTTACAATTTTTTTGTGTCCTAAAGTCATATCCAATAAATATATTTTACACTGACAAGCAAAATGGTAACAATGTTTTGAACTTGTGACTTTCAGGCTCCATATCTCTCCATCCACTACAGCTTTGTACATGAGGCTACTGTAATTTTATATACAGTCATCTTACATATCTTATACATAAATTTGACTTGCTAGTATTTAGCATCTGCTTAGTTACAGTTTTGCTCCTAAAAATCAAAGTGTTAAAGGGGTTGTCTCACTACAAGGATGGCTTTTTATGTTAATGATCTTGTAAAAACAAGTCACTTTGCAATATATGTCCATTAACAGTGTCCTACCTATTCCTAGATACCCCCTCTTGTATGAGCTGCATCAGCTCCTCAGGTCGCTATAGCTACAGACCTGTTTGATCTCTCCTGATAGGCTGCCAGCACTGGTTGCTATAGCTACAGACCTTACTTATACGGCAGCCTAGTGGAAGCCAGTAAACATGCCCCTGAATTCAAAATGAAACCAAGAAAACAGGACTGAGGTAAGATGAATCAATGTAGTGAGACAACCCCTTTAATTTTTATTATTTTGTTAGTATTTGGGAAATCCACCTTTGGCTTTCAATACTGCCTGAATCCTTCTGGGCTCTGAATCTTGACCAAAATCTGATCCCAGGTCTCTTCTACACATTCCCAATGTTGGTGCAGACTGGACTTGGATACAAATACAGCTTTTTCTTCAACTCTACCCACAAGTGCTCAAAAGATCAAAACATTGTTACCCTTTTGCTTGTCACTGTCTGTTCTACCTAAATAGCTTGATTATTGTATCATAAGGTGATAAACAGCCTGATGTTACCATTTTACTACAGTAAAGTTATCACTTAAACATGCGCCGTGTATGAGGGAGTCAGAAGTTTGGGAAATTGAGGAGTCGGAGTTGGGGCTTGCCGACTCCACAGCCCCGTCTATGAAGGTGCACAAAGGCAGATCAACTCGCTGCAGTGGAGCAGCTCACTGTCAAAATTAACCAGACGTATCGGATACAACAAATTTAGCGAACCCCACCATGTACCCTGTAGCAGCCGGATATCATTGCACTTCTGCTAATAAAGTAGCATTGGCAGAAAAGGGTTACATTTTCACACCAATATTGCAATTCGACCTCTGCTGGTTGGCAAAGGATAGCTTTCTCTGAGTCACTTTTCTGTTTCATTGAACAGATGAATGTTGGTGTGTCATGTGAGAAACTGAGAACAAACACCCTGCAACCATTGCTGGAAGAACAGACGCTGGTGATAGCAATATTATGGAGAAAGTTTCTGGGCCACTCACACAGTCTGGAAGGCACGCTCAACCAATTTGAGTACGAATCCATCCTTGCAGATCACAAACACCTCAATGGTCTTTCCTGAGATGTATAAGATCTTCCAGCTAGAGAATGCCACATGGCTAAGATTATCCGACATTGGTTGGAAGAGCATGAGCAAGACTTCCAAGTACTACCCTGGCCCCCTAACTCTCCCGACTTCAGCATCTTTGGGACCACCTTGATGGTGTTGGCTCTATGGACCCTCCAGCAGCTTTGGGATGCAGTCAGCATGGCTCCATATACCTTTGAAAACCTACCGGGTCACTCAGGGCCTGTCCAGCTACTGGTCAAAATAATGTGACTCAAATAAGGCACATACACATCAGTGGTGATCATATCTACCGGTCAAGATGCGCGCCGGACCGGCCCCCACCCCCATAGGGGAGGCGCGGCCATGACCCGGCACGCTGGGGCGCAGCGTCATCGCGCCCAGTAGTGAGGGGAGGGGCTTAGCGACGCGGAGAGGCGAAGGGGCTTAGCCCCGCCCCTTCCGCCCAATGAGCAGTTGGCGCGGCACGAGGCAAGAATAGGAAGCCCGTGCTGCGCTCTGCTCAAGTCTCTATGGCGGACGAGCAGTTTGAGGTGCTGCGGCGCCTGGCAGCGGCCCGCGGCGCTGATTGGCTTCGGGCAGCGGTCCAGGATCTGAGCGAGGCAAGCAGCAGTGCGGGAGCGCCGGGCGGCGTGGCTGTGGTCGGGCCCGGTGATCAGCCTCAGGACAGCAGCAGCATTGGGGGTAGGCGCAGGAGGAGGGCTCGCCCTCCACAGCGGTTGAGCCCTGACTGCACCCCCCGGACCCTCCGCCGCCAGCGGAGCCCCCCCAGGGGACCCTCCAGAAGTGGCTGCTGGTTCGCAGGCTAGGGGACGGCAGTCTCGGTCTGGGAGGAATCCAAGTAGGCCGGCGGGTCCTGCGGGGGGCAGCGAGTCGTCGCGCCGGCCTGGTGCGCGGCCCGCTGCTGCCCCTATTTCAGCAGTGCGTTCTGTGGTGACGGTACCTCGCGTGGTGATGTGCCGGCCAGAGGGGTAACCGAGCGTCGGACTGCCCCACATCAGCAGATGCGGTCATCGGCGCTGGAAGGACAGGAATGGGTCGTGACGGCGGCGGTTCGGCGGCCAATGGTTTCTGAAGATGAGGAAGATTTTTCTACTCCCCGGGCGGGGCAATCCCCAGCCCGGTCCCACAGACCTGCGCCGGTCGGTCCTCCCCCGTCCGGGTGTGAGGGCCTTGACCCGGGTCGCCGGGTTGCGTCGGTGGAGCATGGATTCCCTCCGTCAGGGGGTTTCAAGATTCCGGGAAATTACGGCTGGTGGGTTCACAGCGCCCACGCAGCCGGTGAGTGTTTGTCCATGTCTTGTTCGTTTCCGCCGAGATTGCGGGCGCTAGGGGAGCGCGGGGGGTTTGGGACCGAGAGCGGGAGGTCAGAGGTGGCGTCGGGTGAACCGGCGGGATTGGCCGCGGCCCCTTTAAAGGGAGTTGTTAGCACGTTTTGAGGACGGGGGTTCCGGGAACGCGGGGGTTCCCCCCCGGTGGATGCGTGGGTGTTCTTCACCGTCGCAGGGGGTGGCCCCTTGGTTAGAGGGGCCAGTGTGGGGGCATTGGGCCGGGGTCTGTGGGGTCTCGTTCGGGGGTGACTGTTTCGGTGCAGACGGATAAGGAGCCGAATGAGGGGTTAGGTTAGATGTTTAAGGCGCGAGGAGAGGTGTATGTGGGGCTTGTGGGTCCTTTAGGGGCTCATTTAAAGAAAGAGGTGAGGGAGAAGATCTGGAAAGACGAGTACGTCGAGATCTTCTCCCTCTTGCCCTGGAGAAATTCAACTTAGACAAAGGGAAGAGGGATGAGAGCAAGAAGGAGGAGGGGAAAGCGCAGGTGGAGGCTCATTCCTCAGACTTTTTGCGAACTGGTTGCAGGCCTTTGCAATTTTGGCAAGCGTTGTGGGCGAAAAAAAGCGCCGGAAAATTGTTCCGGGCTGTTTGCTACATGGTTTTCGATCGCCGAGGCGCATAGGGGTATGGTGGGATGGCGTGGTTTAAAGGGTTTATGACGAGCAGTTTGTCAGAGGAAGGCGGTATGCGCCCGGCCATACGCTGGGATCACAAGGACATTGGCCTGTGGCTTAAAGTCATGGCCCCAAACTAAATTTGGGCAGTCCTTTCCCAGGGGGGCCGGCTTGTCCGGCCAAGGGGGCGGTTCGGGCGCAGGACAGGGTCACAGGCTAGTGGAGTTAAGGGAGGGGTGTGCTGGTTGTTTAATAAGCGGCCAATGCAAATTTGGCTCGGGATGCCGTTTCAAGCCCCAATGCTCCTTTTGTGGAGTTTTCGACCCATCCAGCTTAAAGGTGTTTTAAAAAGGGGCGGGGAAAAAAAGGGGGCGCTGCGAGTGGGACAGGGGGGTGACGCCAGTGAGGCTACACGAAATGGCCCCGTTCCTGGCTAGGTTTCCAGACAAACCCAGCGGCGGTTTTGTTGTGGAGGGTTTCGCTCAGGGGTTTGAGTTTACCGCCCCCAGGACGAGGTCCCTTTTCTTCTGTGAAAAACCTGAGAGGCTCATGAACATCCGTCAGTTGTGGCTGAGAAGTTAGCCAAGGAAGTGGCGTTGGGGCGGTTTGGCCCGGGCCCCCTTCGAGCCCCGCCATTGGCGCAATTTGTGGGTGTCGCCTTTGGGGGTGGTCCCAAAAGAAGGAGCCAAACAAGTTCCGGCTCATACATCATTTGTCATTCCCTAAAGGGCGATCGGTAAACGATGGGATTGCGCCGGAACTTTGTTCGGTTGTGTACACGTCATTCGATGCGGCGTTAGCTTTGGTCCGGCGTTATGGGTCGGGTTCTTTGATGGCCAAAGACGGATATCGAAGCGGCATTCCGGTTGTTCCCGGTTCATCGGATAGTTTGCGTTTGTTGGGGTGTTTTTGGGGACGGGCCAGTTTTATGTTGATAGGTGCCTTCCTATGGGTTGTTCGCTATCATGTGCCTACTTTGAGGCTTTTAGCACATTCTTGGAGTGGGTAGTTGGGGGAGTGTCCGGGTTGGATTCCATTATCCATTACCTGGATGATTTTTTATGCGTGGGGCCAGCGGGGTCACCTGTCTGTGGGCCCGGGCCTCAGGCGATGAGTTGGGTGGCACAGCGTTTTGGGGTGCCGTTAGCAGCAGATAAGACAGAGGGTCCAGGGACGTGACTCAGATTTATGGGAATTTGCATCGCCTCCGTGCGGATGGAGTGCAGATTGCCCGAGGACAAGTTGGAAGGGTTGAAATGTGAAGTCCGGAGAGCGCAAGGCCTACGGAAAATTCAACTGCGAGACCTGCAATGGGCTTCTTGGGAAGCTTAATTTTGCCTGCCGGATTTATGCCCCGGGGCGGGTTTTTTGCAGGAGGTTGGCAGGGGGAACGGCTGTATTGAATAGGCCCCCATTTCATACGGATCAACAGGCAACATTTGGGACGATGGCAGTGTGGTCGGGTTTTCTAGACAAGTAAATGGGGTTCCATAATTTTGGAGGGAGAGGTGTCCAAAAAGCGGAATAGACATTTTTACAGATGCGTCGGGCAAACACGGGCTTTGGAGCAATTTGTGGGGGCACCTGGTGTGCGGCTCCTTGGCCGGGGTCATGGAGGGGTTGTCGATCAATTTCGCAATTTGGGATTTCTTGAACTTTTTCCCATTGTGGTGGCTGTGGAATTGTTGGGGGAGAACGGTTTAGAAATAGGAAGGTTCGTCTTTTGTGACAATTTAGGGGTGGTAAAAGCCATTAACAGCTTGTCGGGGTTCTTCCCCTCCAGTGGTCCGGTTGTTAAGGCTACTAGTATTGAAGTGGCTGGTTTTAATTCTTGGGTGCGAGCGGAGCATGTGCCAGGAGTTCAAAACGCGGGGGAGTGATTCTCTCTCTCGCTTACAGTGGGATCGATTCAGGACGTTGGCACCGTCGGCAGCGGAAGTCGGGAGGAAGTGTCCTCAGCATCTTTGGACCGTGGCCTCGAGAAGCTGGGAGCTTGATCCGAGCTTCCCTGGCGGTAACACCTGGGTGCTTATGAAACAGCCCGGGCTTATGGTCGGAATGGGTACAGCAACTGGGGGATGTGTCCTCGGAATGAGGATCAGGTGGGGGCATTGCTGTGCTTCATAGCGTGGGTGCCGGCGTGAGGTTGGTCGGCCCCCCAAGGTGTCCAAAAATGATGTCTGGATTAGCGTTTTGGGTTTCGGTATCGGAGGTTTCGGGATTTTGACAAAGGAGTTTGCGGTGCAACGAGCGTTACGGGGTTACAGGAGGGTAGCAGTGTCCCGGGGTTCGAGGCGTCCAGTAGTTTTTCAGTTGCTGGAGCGATTGGGGTGCGAGTGGGGCGAGTGGCACGTCGGGTTTTGAGTTGGCCTTGTTCAGATTTGGCCTTCTCATTAGCGTTCTTTGGAGCTCTTAGGAAGGAGAGTGGTGTCCCTAGTCGGTCCGGGGAGGGGGGTTTGCAGGGCGGCTGATGTAATGGAACCAGGGGGTGCGGTGCATTTTGGCATCCGCAGATCAAAAACCGACCAACTGAACAGGGGCAAGTGGGTGGTCTTACAACCGGTCCCGGGCGCTTTAATGTGCCCGGTGAGTTGTTTTTAGGGTTTTCGGGCTTTGCGGAGGGCTCAGGATGGGCCGCTTTTGCCAAAGCAGACGGTTCCTTTTTGTCACGGTTCCCGTTCACTGCCATCTTCCGACGCTGTTTGGAAGCAGTCGGGCTGGATCCGTCTTCCTTGGCCGCATTCATTCCGAATCGGGGCAGCTACCGAGGCCCAGTTGGGGGTTGAGTTTCAGTGTGGTGCGTCGGATTTGGGAGTGGGAGTCGGACAGGTTTCGTCTATACGTCGCCCACACTTGGGTGCCAGGGGTGATGCTGGGTAGGGTTATGTAAAAGTGGGGAGGGGGAGAGGGGAGCACGAGGGGGCGTTGGGGTTTGCCTTGTAGTAATTGTTTTTTTACCTCTTCTGTTTCTTTTTCAGCGCGGTTTCCCCTCCTGGTCTGGATTTTGGGCATTCCTATGTGCATTGGGGTGCGGAACGAGCTGCGGCGAGACCGAATGGGCGTCAGTTGGGTTTTTCTAGGGGCTGGTGAGGTCCGATGGCTTGGAAGGGGGGGGGGGATTGCGATAGTTAGGGTGGTGCCTGAAGTCATTCGGTTTGCGGCGTTGGAAAAGGGAGCCGGATATTTGGTTTTGCATGTGGGTGGCAATGATTTAGGGTGGTGTGTCCAGGGAACTTTTTAGGACGATTAAATATACCCGTTGCGCCTGTGGTCTACCTATCCGGGTTTGATGATTGTGTGGTCTGACAGTGTACAGGCATCAATGGCGTGGGGCACGGTCTGTCGAATCTTTGAATCGGGCTCGGATTAAAGTTAACAGAGCGGTGTCGGGTTTTGTGGCTCGTACCGGTGGGGTTTTTGTGAGGCATTTGGAATTGGAGTCGGGGGAGGGTCATTTTTGGAGGCTGATGGTGTGCACTTAACTGCAGTTGGTCTGGATTTGTGGGCCCTCGGGCTGCAGGGGGGCATCGAAAGGGCGATTGGTGTGGTGGGGTCTTCGATGCATGAGGTTTCATGGCATGTCGTGTGGCGGCAGGGGTTCTGGGAGTTGGAGGAGGGATTTCCTGGGGGAGTCATTCGGGGTGTGACTCCCTCGGGGGTGTGCAAAGGTGGACACGACCTGGCGAAGGTGGGGGGCTCTTACGGGCTGGTACCCCTGGAGAGCAAAGTGGGTGAGCCGACATGTAGGGAGTTGGACCTCCTCGCCATTTGAATGCGGTGGGGGTGTGTGGTTTCCCTTCGGGGATTGGTCGCCAGGTCGGATTTGGCTCCCAGGACCTCTGCCCCTACTGGTTGTTATTGGTTGACCAATGGCTGAGTTGGTCTTTGGTTGTTTGGGGGTTGGAGCTAACTGGTGGACAGTTAGCTGGTGAGTGAAAGATGGTTTGGAAGTATTATCATGGTACCGTTAGGTACTTGTGGAATGTTTATAATTATTTATGAAAATGTTATTTATGTTTGTATTTGTTAATAAAACGGCTGCTGTGGCCAATTTATCCAATTAGTTGTCCGTGCGTTATTGGGTAAGGGTCACAAGCAGTGGGTTTGGTGAAAGGCGAGGGTTGAAGGAGGTAAGTTGGTGGTGGTATTTAACGTAGCCATCAGAGTTGCCCAGGGTCATGAATCCACACAAATCCAGCTCTAGCCATGGATGGACAATGAGTGCAGGGCTTTTTCAGCCAATGGACATGACTTCATCACAGATGGGCCTCCTAGTCCATGTATAGTGCTAGTCAGGGGTCAACGTACCGTATATACTTAAGAGTATAAGCCAAGTTTTTCAGCACAAAAAAATGTGCTGAAAAATCTCCCCTCGGCTTATACTCGAGTCACTGTCGGCGCTCGGGCGCTGCGATGGCCCGAGTGCCGACAGGGACGGTTCAGCTATATGCGACTCATCAGGGAGCGCATATAGCTGAATGCCGAGTGAGCGCACAGTGTCCGGGCGCTGCGCTGGCCCAGGCACTGTCCGCGATCCCTTCACCTATATGCAACTCCTCCGGAGCGCACACAGGTGAAGGGATACCACTGCGGGGCAGAGAGCGAGCGCTCCGTGCTCCGCAGTGGACTCCGGGCGGCCGCAGACTCGCAGCTGTCCGGAGTTTCCGGCACAGGCAGCGTGCGTCATCACGCTGCGTGCGCGGCCTGATGATGTCACCCACCTGTGCCGAGAAGACCGAGGACAGCGCGCGAGAGGCAGAGCAGCGGGGATCCAGGTAAGCGATTGTTTTTTTATTTTGCCTATTGCCTACGGCCGGCCCTATACCTGCCTACGGCCGGCCCTATACCTGCCTACGGCCGGCCCTATACCTGCCTACGGCCGGCCCTATACCTGCCTACGGCCGGCCCTATACCTGCTACGGCGGCCTATACTGCCTAGGCCGGCCCTATACCTGCCTACGGGGCCCTTCTGCTACGGCGGCCTATACCTGCCTACGGCGGCCCTATACTGCTCGGCGGCTATACCTGCCTACGGCCGGCCCTATACTGCCTACGGCGGCCTATACCTTCCCTAACCTGCTACAGCCGGCCCTATACCTTCCCTATACTGCATCAGCCAGCCTATAGCTGCTACGGCTGCCTATACCCGCTACAGCGGCCCTATACCTTTATACCTGCCTACAGCCGGCCCATACTGCTATACCCTGCTAAAGCTGCCTATACTGGTATAGGGCCATATACCTGCCTATAATCTGCTTATGGGGGACATAACTGCCTATTACATGCCTATGGGGCCATATACGTGCCTTTTGGGACATATACCTGCCTATAGGGCCATCTGCCTATAATTGCCTATGGGGGGCATTAAACTGCCTATGTAATTTTATTGGTATCCATTTTTATTTTTAAAATTTACCAGTAGCCGCTGCATTTTCTACCCTAGGCTTATACTCGAGTCAATAAGTTTTCCCGTTTTTTGGGGCAAAAGTAGGTGCCTCGGCTTATACCCGGGTCGGCTTATACTCTAGTATATACGGTAATCCTTTCTATACTCAGAGCATGCTGCTGTCCATCCTAACATATCCACATTGCAAAAAAAAAAAAAAAAAAAAACTATGAAGGCCCCATTAACATTGCATTAAATCCAGGGCGGTGGAGTCGGAGTGGTGGAGGCGGTGCCTATTTTGCAGGAGGCAGTCTCGTCATAAAAGGGACCGGCTCTGAAAATATATAATAAGTTGGTCCAGTTAGTTCGATGCAGTGCAAAGAGCGAGAGGAATTGGGTCCGGCCAGTGCTCCTGCTCCCATATCTTCAGCCTCATCACATAAGGACCATTCATCAAAACCGACTGTGGCTGAGGCAATTCCTTTATACCCTGACATTGTTAGAGATGTTGCCCCTGTGGTCACCGCTTTGCCCCCAACCCAAGTTAGTGTAGAGAGGCTGTTCTCTAGCCTGGAAATAATGAGATCAGATGTGAAGTCATGTATGCAGGATCTGAAGGAGGCGATACTATGTCTCAGAACAAATTCAGAGACTCCACAAATGTTCCTGCAGTGTTTTGCATATTTACAATTTTGTGTTCTAAAGTCGTATCCAATAAATATATTTTATACTGACAAGCAAAAGGGTAACAATGGTTTGAACTTGTGACTTTCAGGCTCCATATCTCACCATCCACTACAGCTTTGTACATGAGGCTACTGTAATTTTATATACAGTCATCTTATACATAAATTTGACTTGAAAGTATTTAGCATCTGCTTAGTTCTGCAGATTCTTTCCTGTAACTGCATTGTTACTGTTTTGCTCCTAAAAATCAAAATGTTAATTTGTATTATTTTGCTAGTATTTGGGAAATCCACCTTTTAGTTTTCAGCTCTGCCTGGATCCTTCTGGGCTCTGGATCAGATTCAAGCATATCTTGACTAAAATCTGATCCCAGGTCTCTTCCACACATTCCCAATGTTGGTGCAGACTGGACTTGGATCCAAATACAGCTTTTTCTTCAACTCTACCCACACTCTAAAACATTGTTACTCTTTTGGACACAGAGCTCCAGACGTTGCCAAATCCCCATCACACTAGATTCCAGTCCTAGTAGGCCATGTCCCTCAAGAAGACGGGTTTTAGAGAATGAACACACCACCTGGACTCTGGCATTCCTTCAAGAAGGGCCGGCTGGTTAAACTGGTCTCCCCTCCTCCACACCTAGCAGAGGAAGGGCTAATCTAGGCAACCCCCACCCAAACAAATGGCCAAACTTCTACAAGCAGCATAAGCTAAGTATACATCCACCGGACTCCCTGCCAGCATCCATCAGACTGGTTCATATGGCACCGACAGCAGCCAGGAGGCCGCAGAGTGTACACAAACAGGCTCGTTATCACTACAACCCTCAGGATCCGAGGTGTCATAGGGATAGAAAAACACAACACAGGAGTCATAGAGGAGTCAGGAACAAGTTGGTTGCCAAGGAGCATATACAAACTAGAAGGTTGCTTCTTTCCCACCGTTGCAGCGAGGTAGACCGGCCCTTGGGGTGTCTATGTTTGGAACCCATTATAGATCTGTGTTCAGCGTTACCAACGTACTGTATACAGGATTTTAGAGTCACATACAATGGGCCTCATTTATCAAAACTTTCTAAGGGGTGTTCACACTCTATGTGCAGGGCGTACTTGTGCTGCCAAGCACCCGAAGGATGCCCGAAAAATACAGTAAAATCGCAACACTTATTGAGTGCTATGATTTTACAATGTACAGACAGCCCCCGGGTTACGAACGGGATAGGGTCTGTAGGTTTGTTCTTAAAGGGGTTGTCTCACTACAAGGATTGTTTTTTTATGTTAAAGATCTTGCAAAAACAAGTCACTTTGCAATATGTGTCCATTAGCAGTATCCTACCTATTCCTAGATATCCCCTCTTGTATGGGCTGCATCAGCTCTCAGGTCACTATCCGCTACTACCCAAGGCGCTATGTTTTTGACCTATCCTGATAGGCTGCCAGTGCTGGTTGCTATAGCTACAGACCTGGCTACTACAGCAGCCTAGTGGAAGCCAGTAAACACGCCGCTGAATTCAAAGTGAAACCAAGAAAACAGGACTGAGGTAAGATGAATCAATGTAGTGAGACAACCCCTTTAAGTTGAATTTGTATGTAAAATTCTAACAGGTATATTTAATAAATGTAACTCCAGTGAAAAGGTTTTTATTCATTTTGGACAGTGCAGGGATGGGTTTTTACATTTGTTTTGCTGTCTGTCCCCGTTAAGACTTTACCTCATTTTCACCTCACGTGCTGCTGTGGCATGCTGGAACAGCTACTACCTGCCTTGGAACATGGAACTACAAGTGACAGCATGTCCCCGAGTCTCCAATTGTAATAAGGGGGCAGATGTAAATTAGAACAGTGTAAGGCTATGTTCACACGGCTTAATTGCGGGACGTAATTACGCCGTGTGGATGGGGGGGCGGGAGCGGGGGAGTGAGCGGGGGGCCGGCACCTCGCCGGCCCATAGACAATCACTGCTAGCGGCGCGTATACGCTGCTAGTAATTCACATGTCAATTATCTCCCCGCCCGGCGGCTTCGCCGGGCGGGGAGAGGAGACGTAATCCATAGTTCTCTATGAGAACTGTGAATTACCGTAATGAATGGGCCGTTTTCGGCCCGTAATTGGCGCACTTCGGCGCGTAATTACGGACCGAAATACGGCCCATTTTAAGCCGTGTGAACATGCCTTAAGTCGGGGACTGCCAGTATTTCCCGGAGTATACCGAGTGCCTGGAGAAAGAAGAGAAATGGGGAGATGGAGGGTGAATGGGGGCCTGAGCGCTGTGGGAAGTATATGTCAACTAGAGTGTACCTTCCCACAGCAGGCATATAGCAGAGCTGCTATACACCGCGAGACCCTACCCTAAGGGTTTGTTCACATGATTTATTGTGGCGTGTACAGTACGTGCCGCAATACATCGTGTGATTCGGGAGCTCCCGTGGTGCCGGTGGGGAGGAGGCAGGGGGGGCCCGCCAGCCCCGTAAAATGCACAATTGACCAGGGCTGTGGAGTCGGTGGCTATTTTGCAGGAGTCGGAGCCGTCAAAAAATGGACCGACTCCCAAATATATAAGTAGTTGGTCCAATTAGTTCGATGCAGTGCAAAGAGCAAGAAGAATTGGGTCCAGTCAGTGTTACTGCTCCCATATCTTCGGCCTCATCACATGAGGAGTGTAATTGATGACATGGAGCAGGCAAAGCGCTGCCCCAGGGGAAAAGATTCCGCTCCCAGGGCACACAGATTTCAGCAACATTTTTCACCTGTCTTCAAAGAAGTAGAAGAGTTCAACCATTCATCAGACCTGACTGTGGCTGAGGAAATTCCTTTATACCCCGACATTGTTAGAGATGTTGCCCCTGTGGTTATCGTTTTGCCCCCAACCCAAGTTAGTGTAGAGAGGCCGTTCTCTAGCCTGGAAATGAGATCAGATGTGAGGTCATGTATGCAGGATCTGATGGAGGCAATACTATTTCTCAGAACAAATTCAGAGACTCCACGAATGTTCCTGCAGTGTTCTGCATTTTTACAATTTTTTTGTGTCCTAAAGTCATATCCAATAAATATATTTTACACTGACAAGCAAAATGGTAACAATGGTTTGAACTTGTGACTTTCAGGCTCAATATCTCACCAACCACTACAGCTTTGAACATGAGGCTACTGAAATGTTATATGCAGCCATCTTACCTATAGTCTCCAAAAATAGGACTTGGAAGTAGTTAGCATCTGCTTAGGTATAGTTTTGCGCCTAAGGGCTTGTTCACACGGCGTTTTTGTGATCCGTTTTACGGATCCGCAAAACGGATCTAACAATTGTCAGTGTGATTAACATTGAGTTGAATGGCAAAAGCGCATCGCTGTTCCCACGGGAGAACAGCGATGCGCTTTTGAGGGCTCTCCTGCACTGCGCTTTTCGCATCCGCTTTAAGAATTGACATGTCAATTCTTATTGCGGTTTACGCAAGTGAAAGCCCATAGGAGATAATGGAGTCCGCTTTGGCACTTGTCCAAAAGCGCTCCACACTCCGGGCACGTATCAGCTGCGCTTTGCATCCTGAAAGCGGATGCGAAAAGCGCACTGGGAGACTGGACGGGGATCGCTGAAGAGGTGTGCGGCGGGAGCGTAGGTGAGCGGCGGCGGCGGCAGCGGAGGTGTGCGGCGGCGGCGCGCAGGTGAGCGGCGGCAGCGCAGCGGAGGTGGGCGGCGGCGGGAGCGAGGTGAGCGGCGGCGGCGCAGCGGGGGTTGTGCGGCGGCGGCGGCAGCGGAGGTGTGCGGCGGGGCGGCAGCGGAGGTGATGCGGCGGCGGCGGCAGCGGAGGTGTGCGGCGGCGCGGCAGGGGAGGTGTGCGGCGGCGGCGGCAGCGGAGGTGTGCGGCGGCGGCGGCAGCGCAGGTGGGCGGCGGCGGCAGCGCAGGTGTGCGGGCGCGGCGGCGGGAGCCAGTGACGGCGGCGGCAGCGGAGGTGTGCGGGCGGCGGCAGCGGAGGTGAGCGGCGGCGCAGGTCGGCAGGCATATGATGGATGGATGGGGCTGGCAGGCCATGTATGAATGGGACGGGCGCAGCATGGGGCTGGCAGGACATGTATGAATTGGACGGACGCAGCATGGATCGGGCAGGACATGTATGAATGGGACGGGCGCAGCATGGATCGGGCTGGACATGTATGAATGGGACGGGCGCAGCATGGATCGGGCAGGACATCTATGAATGGGAGAGAGAGAGAGGGAGAGAAAGAACGCATCCGCAATGCGGATCCGTAAAACGCAACTTGAAAAGCATGCAATACGGATCCAAATAAAGTATCAACTGTTGCGTTTTTCTGATACGCTTTACAGATGCGTTTTTTACCTGTCAAAAACTGATCCGTAAAAAGGATCAAAAACTTCGTTTGAACAAGCCCTAAAAATCAAAATGTTAATTTTTATTATTTTGTTAGTATTTGGGAAATCTGCCTTTGGTTTTCAATACTGCCTGAATCCTTCTGGGCTCTGGATCAGAATCAAGCATATCTTGAACAAAATCTGATCCCCGGTCTCTTCTACACATTCCCAATGTTGGTGCAGACTGGACTTGGATACAAATACAGCTTTTTCTTCAACTCTACCCACAAGTGTTCAAAAGATCAACACATTGTTACCCTTTTGCTTGTCAGTGTCTGTTCTATCTAAATAGCTTGATTATTGTCTCATAAGGTGATAAACAGCCGGATGTTACCATTTTACTACAGTAAAATTATTACTTAAACATGCGCCGTGTATGAGGGAGTCAGGAGTCGGGGCTTCGGCTTGCCGACTCCACAGCCCTGCAATTGACATATCATTGTACGCACAGGGAGAAAAGTGACATGATCGTATTGTACGAGCGGGGAGAGGAGGCGTAATCCATAGTTCTCTATGAGAGCTATGGATTACCGGAATTTCGGCACGCATCACCTGTTTTAGAGCACAAATACGCATCGAAATGCGCGCCGAAATTCCCCCGTGTGAACATACCCCTATAGTAAAACGGTCTTTATTGCCCATAGCTACCAGTGTTCAGCTTTCATTTTTCTAGAGCAGTTTAAATAGTAAAGCAGAGCTCTGATTGGTTGCTATGGGCAACAAAGACCGTTTTACTATCAGGGCGCGTTCACACGGCACTATGTTCGGCGCAAACATGTCCGCGCTGAGATGCCATTTGCTTCTTTCCGGATGTCTAAAAGGAAAAGTCCTGGAATGCCCGAGGTGGACTTCTGCCTCAGGCACTTTATTAACGTTGCACAACACGCGTCAAAGAAGCGACCTATCTATTTTTAGGCGCGGACATTACGCGCCAATTATACTCATTGGACCCGCTATGTGAATGCCCCCTTTTGCTAAACGAGGCCCAATGGCTAAAAAGAAAGTAGACTGGCTGCAGACTCGGTGGTAGGGGCAGCTAGACCACACATGCTATAGCCAAGTGTGGCGGGAAGGAAACTTCATGATAGAGCCTATAAGTGGCGCTGCGTCCCCGAAAATAAGACAGTGTCTTATATTAATTTTTGTTCCTAAAGACGAGCTAAGACTTACTTTTAGGGGATGTCTTATTTTTCCATGAACAATATTCCAAAGTTATTAATATACTGTAGTGATTTCATCACAAACTTCAGCATAAGCAGCCAAACTCTGAATTGCATAAAAAAAAAAAAATGCACTAGGTCTTATTTTCGGGGAAACAAGGTAAGAGCACATTCTCATACACCCCATTAGGGAGTTTTGAGTTGACAGAGGGCCGTGCTCTAGCTGGACCCTTCTTTCTTGGTCAGAAAGGAAAGTGGTTTCAAAAAGTCTCTTGCTCTGGAGGACTTGTGTATGAACAGACCACCGATTTGAGTAGGAGCTGTGCAACGCTTTGTTTCTCCTGTGGGGGCGCTCTAGGGAAACCACTTTTATTGCTAGGTTCCCCCACAGGTAACAGGTGATTGCTGGCTGAATCGCGGTGATCATTTTAATGTCTAATAAGTAGGGGTTGTCCAAAGTGAAGAATCGCTGTAAAGGGCTGTTCCCACCATAGACTTTGATGACATATCGACAGGACCCGCCATCAAACTCTGAAACGTGTGGGACCAACCATTGTCATCTGTACTCCCATAAACCAGAATGGAGAGCCCTGCGCAAGAGTGACCAGCTCCATTCCAGGCAGATACTTTTGGTGGCCTGTTCCCAAGATAATTTCAGGTCCCAGAGGTGGGACCAGCACCCACCATATCTTAATATGCCACCAAAGTCTATGGTGGAAACAACCCTCTAAGGGTTGTTAGGGGTGAAGTCTTTCTTCAAAATTGGAGGCGCGTAAAAGAATAAAATGGACCCATATTATCAGATGCATTTGGAGGCCTTAGAGCAGGCATCCTCAAACTGCGGCCTTCCAGCTGCTGGGAAACCACAACTCCCATCATGCATTTATATAATCTATAACAGTGGGAATGATGGGAGTTGTAGTTCCCAACAGCTGAAGGGCCGCAGTTTGAGGATGCCTGCTCTAAGGCCTCCAAATGCATCTGATAATATGGGTCCATTTTATTCTTTTACGCGCCTCCAATTTTGAAGACTTCACCCCCTCCAACCATCCATGAGCATTTCGTAGTATGGAAATATTCTTACATTAAGGCATTGCTCCCATGGGAGTATTTGGTGGCCCACGGAGGCATACTGCGCATTATACTAGGCTCTGTAAATATTTGTACAGGAAAACTCAGGGACCCATATCTGTAAGGGCATGTTCATACAGCATATATTAGTGCATACTATGCACGCTGCAATACGTCCGCAGTAATTAGAAGCACGCGCTAGCAAGCACGTACTTAAAAAGGTAGTCCCATTACAAAAAAATCCTTTTTCGCCAGTCCAGCCCTGCATGTGAGTGATGAGGGCGGCACCCTCCTCATTCATTTCTATGGGAGTTCTGAGTATAGCCGAGCGCATACACTTGGCTATACTCGGAACGCCCATAGAAGTGAATGAGGAAGACGACGAGCGCATAGACTTGGCTATACTCGAAACTCCCATAGAATTGAATGAGGAGGACGACGACGAGCGCATACACTTGGCTATACTCGGAACTCCCATAGAAGTGAATGAGGAGGACGACGAGCGCATACACTTGGCTATACTCGGAACTCCCATAGAAGTGAATGAGGAAGACGACGAGCCCATATACTTGGCTATACTCGGAACTCCCATAGAAGTGAATGAGGAAGACGAGCGCATATACTTGGCTATACTCGAAACGCCCATAGAGGTGAATGAGGACGACGATGAGCGCATACACTGGGCTATACTCGGAGCTCCCAAAGAAGCGAATGAGGACGACGACGAGCGCATACACTCGGCTATACTTAGAACTCCCAAAGAAGCGAATGAAGAGGACGACGAGCGCATACACTGGGCTATACTCGGAACTCCCATAGAAGTGAATGAGGAAGACGAGCGCATATACTTGGCTATACTCGAAACTCCCATAGAATTGAATGAGGAGGACGACGAGCGCATACACTTGGCTATACTCGGAGCTCCCATAGGAGTGAATGAGGACGACGACGAGCGCATACACTTGGCTATACTCAGAACGCCCATAGAGGTGAATAAGGACGACGACGAGCGCATACACTGGGCTATACTCGGAACTCCCATAGAAGCGAGTGAGGAGGACGACGAGCGCATACACTGGGCTATACTCGGAACTCCCATAGAAGTGAATGAGGAGGACAATGCTAGCGCCGCCCCTCTTCAATCACATGCAAGGCCGGATTGGTGAAGAGGGTTCGTTCTCATGGGACTACCCCTTTAAAGGCCGCCATTCACCCTCCCTTTTCCCAGAGTGCTATGATTTTTACCGTATTTGCGGGGCAGACTTTGGGCGTATCACAGTGCAATTATCCCCTGAAGCACGCCCCGCAATTACGCCGTGTGAACACACTCTTAAGGAAAGTTCAGGCATTTTGAATTTTACAGGTAGGATTGCACAGATAAAAGTCTGCAGTAGACTACAGTGCAGTACACGTGGATGACAGATCTCACCAAAATGCTTTTAGAAGTTTTCGGCCTTAGCTGTGGTTAATGCAGTGGAAGATAAATCTGCCCCGAAATCGATATTCTGGCATCGATTCGACGTACGGTGCCCTAACTACCTTTAATTTCAGAGGTAAATGCCATCGGTTGGCTTCAGTTCACCTCTGTTCAGTCTCTGCTGGAATCTTACTTCTTGCCTCGAGCAACATCCGGCAAATTAAAAGTAGATAAGATCTTTGGTGATGAAAAGTGAACCTGCCAGGTGATTTACTCTGCCTTCCTTGAGAGCAGGATGTAATAGACGGAGCTCTGATCTATAGGTTTATAGGATTTCAAGTGGAATTTAGCCAGGTCAATCCTGACCGGACTCCTAAGAGAGACAGTGAGCCCTGTTTGCAGACAGAGCTGGCAATCAACCTGTGAGGGTGGAGTAAAGACTCCGATACCAGGAAAGCAGTCAACCTGTATGGATGGGGTGTACAGCACTCTCGCTGTCTTCTAGAGAGTCCTGTCAGGATTCACCCCACTGTTTTGCTCAGAATTCCGGCACAAATACCACCTAGCTCAGCTTCGCCCGCTCCAAAATATATACTTAGGTGATTTTTACTGCCCTGACAGGTTCACTTTAAAGGGCTTATAGAGGTGAAGAAAATACATCTAACACAGGGCAACAGTGGCAAGAGGAATTCGAATAACCTACATGCCCCCATCACTCCCCGGGACCTGCTCCTCTTCACTTTAGAGAGGTTTGCACTCCATTCACTTTCAATGGACTGCGAGCATCTTCTGTATGGGGAGAGGGGGAAGAAAAAAAAATAAAAAAAAAAAAACACGACTTACCGGGGTGACGCCAATAAAATGACGGTCACTAGCCAGGTGCCATCCATGCAGGCAGAAACCACTGGGGCCAATGAGTAGCTGCGGTCACTCGCATGGCATCAGTGCAGCGCACCAGCTTTACAAACGAGTTGAGCTTGTTTTTTTTTTTCTTTTTACCCCTTCAAACTTTTTTTTTTTCCTTTAAAGAATGGACAACCCCTTTAAGTCCCCTTCATATAATGTTTGAGAAATAGGGTCTCTAATAATCTTTTCTGATCAACAGAATGACTGAATCTTAGGAAGAGGGACGAAAGAAAAAAAACATTCCTTAAAGGGGTGTTCCCACCATGCACTTTGATGGGATATCGATAGGTTATGCCATGAAAGTCTGATAGTTGCGGGACCCATCCTTGGAGCCTGCGGGTGTCTCAGGAGCTTCCCTCCTAAAAGTGCCAGTTCAGAATGAAAAACCAGTCACGCTTGCACACAACTCTCCACTTTCAAGGGCCCATACATCTAGCATCTGCACCTATCAATCTTTTATGGTATAGTAGCCCATCCATAGGCAAAGTGTACAGTGACAATCCTTTAACATCTCCTAAAGGAATGCTTTATTCTCCTTTGTGCCAATCTTCCTTTTGATGCTAATGGAGCGCCCATCTCCAGAATGTCATGGCGCACTTGTAGAAGATCTTCGTAAGGGGTTGCACTGACATCTATTACCATCATATGCATCTTCCTGTAGCCAGACTGATCACACAAAGAAAGAGTTAATCTGCCCACCACCATGGCTTTACTGAGGGACCCCAAAAACACACTTGTGTAATAAGACGTTGAAACCAGGGCTGTGGAGTCGGCAGCTGAAGCCCTGACTCCCTCATACACGGCGCCTGTTTAAGTGATAACTTTACTGTAGTAAAATGGTAACATCAGGCTGTTTGTCACCTTATGATACAATAATCAAGCTGGTTAGGTAGAACAGACACTGACAAGCAAAAGGGTAACAATGTTTTGATCTTTTGAACACTTGTGGGTAGAGTTGAAGAAAAAGCTGTATTTGTATCCATGTCCAGTCTGCACCAACATTGGGAATGTGTAGAAGAGACCTGGGATCAGCTTTTCGAAACGACATGCTTGAATCTGATTCAGAGCCCAGAAGGATTCAGGCAGTATTGAAAAACAAAGGTGGATTTCCCAAATACTAACAAAATAAACTTTAACACTGGGATTTTTTTAGGCGCAAAACTGTAACTAAGCAGATGCTAAATACTTGCAAGTCAAATTTATGTATAAGATCGGTAAAATGACTGTATATAAAATTACAGTAGCCTCAAAGCTGTAGTGGATGGTGAGATATGGAGCCTGAAAGTCACAACTTCAAACCATTGTTACCATTTTGCTTGTCAGTGTAAAATATATTTATTGGACATGACTTTAGGACACAAAAAAAATTGTAATTATGCAAAACACTGCAGGAACATTTGTGGAGTCTGAATTTGGTTTGAGAAATAGTATTGCCACCATCAGATCCTGCATACATGACCTCACATCTGATCTCATTATTTCCAGGCTAGAGAACGGCCTCTCTACACTAACTTGGGTTGGAGGCAAAGCGGTGACCACAGGGGCAACATCTCTAAATGTCAGGGTAAAAAAGGGAATTGCCTCAGCCACTTCAGTTTTGATGAATGGTTTAAACTCTTCTACTTCTTTGAAAACAGGTGAAAAATTTTGCTGAAATCATGTTTGCCCTGGGAGCAGAATCTTTTCCCCTGGGGCAGCGCTTTCCCTTTGCTCCATGCATCATTTACACCCCTCATGTGATAAGACTGAAGATATGGGAGCAGTAGCACTGGCCGGACCCAATTCCTCTTGCTCTTTACATCGAACTAACTGGACCAACTTATTATATATTTTGGGAGTCGGTTCATTTTATGACGACTCCGACTCCTGCAAAATAGGGACCGACTCCACAGCCCTGGTTGAAACGTTAGGAAGAACAAGATGGAAAGTCCTCCAAGTTAAAGCGGAAGAAGGGACACTAAGGACATTCAAGATTCAAACTGCAGTTGTCCTTATAACACAAATGAAGCTTAAGAGGAGTCACATGGATTTCATTCATATCTTGCAAGATTTTAATGTGAAGTGGGAACGCAAAAGACGAAGGCCATATCCCCGAATATGATAGCAGAACTAGCATATGCCGACGGCCTCCGATATGTCCCCAGCAGCAGCTATACAGCAGACGTATTTATCCGGAATGGAGGAGATTAAAGGATTAACAGAACAAAACACATAATCGTGGTTCCCTCTATGTGAAGCACCTGTCAGGGTGTAACGCCAACAACATAGGTCCTGTCCATGTATATAAACCCTGGGGGAACTCCATCCTCCAGTTTTACCCTAGTTGTTTTTTTTTTTATATAAAGGTACACCGCCTTTCCTTCATTAAATAAGATTTGGTTCAGGTGATCACCTAATCAGAATCACATTCAGTAGAATAAGGTGGACTTTGGTTGGAATTCAACTGACACTGGAATGGTCCGGACCTCTATCCCCTGATGAAGCCAGTTATCTGGTGAAACATGTTGGGGAGGTCAGGCATGACATTTAATTTGTGATTTTCTACCTCTTTTCACTGTGTTACCCGCTGCAGAGGGTTTCACAAGGAAACCTTATATGCTTCATGCCCATCAGATTAGGGATGACTGCCCAAGTAAGAGGTTTTGGATCCTTTTTGCAGTTAATAAATCCCTGTATATACACGGTTTCCCTGCTGATATAATAGGTGCTGTTCCACCGGATTTCATAATAGAAAAGGAGTTATTCTTTCAAAATTAGAAAGGGATACATTTAGGAGACAAATTGAGAGGTTAGAAATCAGGTTTTTAAAAAGTGTGTTAGAGGTTAAATGTTGTACATAATAAAAGTTAAGTTTTAGTGCTTTATAGAATAAGAACTGATAGAGTTTAAGTTTGCCTATGGCAAAATAGTAAATACAGTATAAATTACGGCATGTATTCTCATTCAAGTCAATGTGAGGCTAAAGAAGAACTCTAAACCAGGCCTGCAGAACACATGGGCCACAGCCTGGTACAACACTGCCAATTTGGGGGTGGGAGAACCAGGCGGTCTGCAATGTTGTACAGGTCTGCTCTAAACGCACCAAGTGGGGCTGTTACATGTATTATTTTTTTAATGGCTATAAGAAAAGTGCTCATTTTACTTTATTAAACAAACCTGAAAATATTTCACTGATGACGACTAAAAATCTCATTAACGCATAGCGAATGCACCAAAAATGAGTTACAGCTCCCCGAATGGAGAACAAACCCTTTATAATGCAATGTTAATAACATTAACAGTCACACATGCTAATAGTATATCAGCAATTAAAAATAAACAACATTAGGAGTGCAAACACCCTCACCCCACCCACAGAGCAAACACTAAGATGCCCCCAGGTGTGGCTGTTCTGCACAGTCCCACTATGTTCTCTGGCAGCCGTCTGTAAACAAGCAGCGGATAAGAACTGCACTCTGAAATGAAGCAAAATCAGGACAGCAATGTATTTGATAAGGGTGTTTTCACGCGGTGCGGTTTTGGTACGTTTTTGATGCGGTTTTTTGCATGCGATTTGTGTGCAGGAAGGCACAACAATTAATGCTATACATTGTTGCACAAAAACGCATCCAAAAAACACACACAAAAAACGCACCAAAACCGCACCGTGTGAAAGCACCCTAACAGTCTTTACCTTCATGGCACGAACAATTGACATGACATTTCTCCCCCATCGTATTGTACGCCGGGGGGAGATGCATAATTCATAGTTCTCTATGAGAACTATGAATTACCGCAATTGCGGAGCGCATTTCGCCAATATTAGAGCGCAAATACGTGGCAAAATGCGTGCGCAATTATGCCGTATGTACATACGTTTTTAGATGCGCATTTGGATCCATCTATCGGACCCTAAATGGACCCAAACACGAATCTAATAATGTGCAATCAGATTTTACATTGCTTTCACTGTGAAACACGCATTGGCGTTCAGACGAGTGATCGCCGATGCATTTCATTGCATCTTTCGGATCCGTTCTAAGAATTGACATGTCAATTCTTGATCTGAAAGACACAGCAGGAGCCCTATAAAAAAACTATAGGGTGCGATCCTGCTGCAGCCAAAACACAGCCACACGCGCCTGTGTGTTGGATCTGATCGTCGCTGCATTTTTGGGTGCGATTTTCGGATCCAAAACGCTGTGTGAACATACCCTGAAAGGCTCTCACTCAAGTGATGTTACCATGTTTGAATATTTTAAAAAGGGCAACTACCTTTTAAAGGGGTTGTCCATTATTTTTAAAAATTGATTTGCCAGTCCTTCAAAAAAAACAAAAAACACAATGCCGTTCCAGCACTGCTCCCAGCTGACGACATTACGTTTGCCAGTCATGCTGCATCCAATCACTGGCCACTTTTACAGGAGGAGACCACTAAAGCGAGCAATTGGCTGCTATGTCACAGACCAATGTAACGCCATTGGCTGGAAGCAGCTGCGGCGCTGGAACAGAGCAGGTTTCGCGTAAACTCCCTCATTCCCCCAATTTTAGACCCTTGAATAGCAGATTTTTTTGTATTTTTTTTAAAAAAACATCCCAAGTAAGCGCAAATATTGGCTAAAACAAGCCTATGTTTTCCCCACATTTTTTAATTTTAGTTTGTAAATGGATCATGAATTTTAAGCTTTTACGTGGCATTATTTTTTTTTTTTTTTTTTTTAAAGTCTGAACACGTGTTTAAGAGTCACTGGAAAAATGCCAGGAAAAAAAACCAAACAGAAAAAACTACTACATCAAGCATGTGTAACATATGTGAACGTTCACTTAGTTACATAGTACGATTGAAAAAAAAAAAAAAAGACACGTGTCCATCAAGTTCAGCCAAGGGTGGGGAAAATGTGGTTGAAGGGAGGGAGACAAGGACATTAAGCCCATCCTCCCCACTGGTGAAAACCCTGGAACCCACAAGGCAAGAACCAATCTGCTCCAGGGGAGACCCCATCTCTGACCCCAGAGCCTCAGGGCATCAAGTATGGTGTTTGGGACAAAATTTTTAATCTAACCCAATGTCCACATCACTATATAGCAGCATATATGGTAGGCAACTGGACGACATACAGGATATTGTCCCCTCTCTCGGGAGATCAGCTCTATAGGAGACAACTTCAAGAGACCTCAGGGTGCAAAATGTGAGCAAGCTCAGTGCTTAGTTTGGTTCACCCATTACATGGCGTAAGCAGTATCAGTTACATGACGTTAACGTTAAACATCCAGCTGGTGGTCATTTACCTCTGCATGGACGCCATGTGCAGTTGCGAGAGTGTCAGCGATAGTCAAGCTCTCAACTAAGGCAGGGACCGTTTAATACCATTCCTCTTGCCTTCCCGGTAGTTTGTGTATACAGCACTCAAACACAAGCAGGAAGCCTACAGGCTTCCTGGCACTCAAATATCTGCAGATGCTGCGGGGTCTTTTAGGCAGCTCCGCAATAACTGCAGGGGATGCATTTTCCCTGCAGCAAAGGTTAATATATTCGCATCAGTTACATGGGAAATCAGCAAAAAAATTTAATTTATAAAAATATCCACCCTCTACATTTTTATGGCCCTAAAGGACGACAAGGTATAATTAAAAAAAATTAAATATGCATTTAAAAACCCCAGCAGCAGCTCAAAACGCAGTTTCTACCCCGGCCCCAGACACACACATTTTTTATATATATATATATATATATAATTTTAAAGCAACTTCTGCTGTTAAAAAATAAAAATGGAATATAAAAGTGTAACTGACTTTTTTTTAAAAAGTATTTTCCCGCTTAATAAGCTATTTCTAAAAAAAAAAAAAAAAACCCTAACAAAATGCCAAAATAAAACCTACTATGCCTGCACTGTATACAAAAAACGTCAGTTTTTCATTTTCTAAAAACTCTGGGGAAAAAACGACTTAAAAGAGAACCCATAGACTGTAAGGCTAGGTTCACATGGCTTAAATGCGCCCCGCAATTACGCCGTGTGGCCGGGGGTGGAGCCTAAGGCAGTGTTCACACGGCTTATTCCCGACGGATTTGTGCGCTCACAAATCTGGCGTGAATAAGGGGCGGGGCGGGGGCGCCGCTCCACAGCCCCATAGACTGTCATTATCTACGGCGCGTAGGCGCCGTAAATAATGTTCATGTCACTTTCTCCCCCCCGCGGCGGATTCGCCGAGCGTGGAGGAGCGACGGAATCCACTGTTCTCTATGAGAGCAGTGGATTACCGTAATGACTCCGACGGATTGGCGCCGTACTGAAGCGCAAATCCGGCGCGCAGTACGGCGCCAATCCGCGGCAAAATAAGCCGTGTGAACAAGGCCTAATAGTAAAATCATCCTGTTGGCGCCACAACACATTTTCTGCTCGTTTGTTACTGGTCGTTTTTTTAAACAAGTTGCTAAAAACGACAGAGCGGGGCAGAAAATGTACTATTGGAGCCTATGCAAAAAAAAAAAAAAACACAGACCCATTAGGGTTGTTTTTGACTTGCACTGGACAAAAAAAAAACCTCAGTTTTATGAACGGTTTCAGGGTTTGGTTTTCAATGAGTTTTTTTGTCCAATGCCGTGTAGACCTGGGTGTCACAGAAAAAAGGAGGAAAAATTTGTAGAAAGGTGCAAAAAAAAGGGTCAGGATATGTTCAGACGCCGTATTTGCGGGACGTGTAATTGTGCTGCAATGCACTCATTGAGTGCTACGATTTCCCAGTGCACAGTATGCGCCATGTCACTTCTTTCAGCGCTTACCTGCCAGGAAGAGAGAAAGTGAATGGGGGCCGGGGCAAAGCGCTGTTGAAGGTACGCGCTGGCTAACACCTACTTTCAACAGCAGCAATTATTTTTCCTAATCATAAGGGTATGTTCACACGAGCAAATTTCAGCACGCATTTTGCGTCGTATGTGCGCTCTAATACGAGCGAGATGCACGCCGAAATTACGGTAATCCATAGTTCTCAGAGAACTGTCCTGAGCAAGGGATGCCCTCTATACCGTCAACTTGCCTTTAAAGTGGATTTGACACTTTCCAAAATCCATTCCGAGGCCAGCATGTAGCTCACAACAAGCCAGCCTCAGAACGGGGAGATGGCTGTGCTCTCTCCCATTCATATCTATGGGAGTTCGGAATATAACCTGGCACACTTGGCTATATTCGGAACGCCAATAGAAAGGTGTCTCCTGGCTGGCTTGTGACGAGCTGCAGGGCCAAGTGGCAAAACCTCTTTTAAGAGAATTAAACTTAATGAAACCAGAGTGAAGGAAAAATAAACCTAAAAATTATATTTACCTTCCAGACCCCACTGCTGCTGCTTCCCAGGGTCCGCTCCTCTTCACATCCAGGTTTTCATCTCGACACACAGGACAGGCTCATACTCCATTCACTTACAATGAAGCATGAGCCTCTCCCATGCATCGGAATAAGAACATGGAAGTGAAGAGGAGTGGACCCTGGGGAGCTCCAGAACCACAGCAGTGAAGTTCTATGGTGAAATTCCCCCCACCCCATTAAACACGCAATTTTAACTGCTGGATAACCCCTTTTAAAGAGTTTAAGGGTAACAAAAAAAAAAAAAAAAAAAAAAAAACACAAACCCACACACATACAGCTGCCATCTTCCCAAAAGAACCGCACTCCTATAGACTTCATGTATCTGCAGCTCAAAACTATTAAAGTGAATGAAGATGAGCTCTACTGACAACCCGAGGACAGGCATGGGACTGCACAAAAGAAATCAGTCTTGTTTTTCCAATCTTCAAAGACTACAAAGCAGAATTTATTTTTTTTAGTTAAAAAAAAAGTAATCAGTAGAGAGGGAGCAAAAACGACATACTGTCGGTCATAATGGACACTTCTGCATTACTGTCTTCCCTAATCCTGCAAGCTGCAGTGACAGCATATCCATAGTGACACATCCCATTACATCGCCTTGACCACATGAAACCCTAGAAGTAGCGGATATATAGCCCCAACCAGCAAATGAGTTCAGCAGTTTGAAGGGGGTTGTCCAGTTAATTTTTTTTTTAATCATACAGCTGCCCTCTATATAATAAAAAAAAAAAAAAAAAAAAAACACACCCCCACAGCCTTACTTACCTTGGATCCAGAACGTGGCAACGTCACTCTGTTGGTCTTCTGTTTTCTTCCAGTCTTGACCCAAACTGGACATCAACACTGTGGCCAGCGGTTATGGTGATGCCAATGGCTGACCCCGCTTGGATCAAAAACGTAAGGAAAACAGAAGACCGCCGGAGAATGGGAACCGCACATGCAGAGTCCGAGATGAGACCAGAGTATAATTTTTTTTTTTACCTTTAAATGGGCAGCAATATGCTTTTTTTTTTTTAACAAATAAAAAAATAATTAAGTATTTGGTCAATCCACCACCCATTTTTTAAAAAAAACAAAACATGTAATTCAGTTGGTTCACGGTACACCCAGCTCTCAGACATCCTGCTTTAATAATCACCTTCACTGTCTGATCATGCTACTTGTTGCCTTAGGGCATGTTCACACAGGGTGAACCTTCTGCAGATTTTTCTACACTGACTTGAATGGGAAAAGGCGAAATCCACAGGAAAGGTTAGAGTCCATGCCTGTTGGGTGGATTTGCTGTGAATTTTCTGCCCAATTCGAATGTCTGTGTCAGATTGTTTGAAGCCTCCGCCGCAGAGGTGGAATAGGATCCGTTTTACAATGGATGCGATGGGCGCCCAACAGATTTCACTAATTACAATGGGGTTTGTGGAGTTTATCATCACTGCGCGCTATACTATTTTCCCCGACATATTTGACAGCACCAGACACCGATATGCTCAGTGCCTAAAATCTGCAAAAGAGTGAAGAAATCAGGCGATACCTTTTAGAGGCTAACTGAGTGTTGTATGGCTAACACGGTACAACAGTATACTACTAAAATCTGCAACAAATTGCATGGATTTTTTTTGCAGATTTTAACCCAAGTCAATGGGATTAACTGCAACAGAAACTGACATACTACTTTATAAAAATAATAAAAAAAAAAAATCTGCATCCCAGCTCCATTTCCACCATGGGAGCGTAAAATTAGTAAAACCCCCATCTACTTAGATGCAGATTGTGCTCAATTCTGCAAAAATATCAACCCTTTGCACATTTTGTCTTCTCCCACTGAAGTCCATGTAAAATCCACATCAGATCTGTCTGTGTGAACATACCCTTAGGACCAGGTTCACGGGGCTTATTTTTTAACGCGTTTATGTGCAAAACTAAAGATTTTCTCATGATTATGGGTCAAAGGAGAAACATTAAGGTTCAGTTGACTAATGGGAATAGAAGGGTATCAGACACACGGTCTCGCTATTTTGCGCAGTTTGCCACATTATGCGCTAAGCAAAAAAAAAAAAGAGTGCATGACCATTATTAGCGCGCAAACACATAAAAAGGTGCAACAATAACAATGAATCCTCTACTGTGAAAGCACTTGAAAATAAGCAGCAAAAGACACAAGGAAAACGCACATAAAAAGCAACAAATGCGCGTTTCTCCTGAGAAACAAATGCTTACTTCACCGCAAAAAATTTTTGGGCCATAGTCTAAGGGGGTGATGACATTGTGTATTTGCTGCGCAAATATGATAAAATCATAGCTTAAGCTCTGGGGAAAGGGAGGGTGAATGAGGGCTGGGCTGATGCGCTATTAGAATGTGCCGCTATATGCAGTGCGAACCGGGACGGAGGGTGAATGCAAACACCTTGGATTGGGCGCAGATTGTATTTTACATTAACCTCAATAGGAGACACTTCTTAGGGTATGTTCACACGATGTACTGCGGTGCGTACTGTACGCGCCACAGTACATCGCGGCCCCATAGACATACATTACTCACAGCGTGTATTCTCCACAAGTAATTGACCTGTCACTTATCTCCCCGTGCGTACAATAAGATCATATTGTACGAGCGGAGAGAGGAGGCGTAATTTATAGTTCTCCGAGACCTATGGATTACTGTAATTTTGGCACGCATCTCGCCCGTATTAAAGTGCAAATATGCGGCAAAATGCGAGCCGAAAATACCCCGTGTGAACATAGCCTTAGGGTGCACTCACACGGCAAAAGACAAAACCTGTTGGTTTTGACCACTGCAGAACCATCATTCTCAACCATTTTTTGGGACTTTTTAACACAAAAACGGTCTTTTCACTTTTTGAACGGATTCGGTCACCGATTTTGTCCAAGTTTTTAGACTTATTTTCCCCCAAGCAAAAAAAAAAAAAAGTGTACCGAGTGCAAAAACCAAACATCGCCCCAAAAAGCGAGCAAAAAAAAAAAAAAAAAAAACACGCACAAAACCGGTCATTAACTTTCTGAATGAACATGTTCCAAGTTTTTCGGACTTCCGGCTGTGTGGACTACTGAACGGATTTTCTATTAAAAGTCTAAGGGCGCGACCCCACGCACAGGACAAATACCGGCCGGTTTGCGGAGATGAACGGGAGTAACAGCCCCCTCACCATTGAGCGACCACAGGATACCGTCCCGAGGAAAACCTGCGGAGCGGAAGACAAATTGAATGACTCGTTGTGCGTTTGCATTGTTCGTTTTCGGCCGGTTTTTCAGGTGGTCTGAAAAACCGCAAACCGGCTGAATAACCGGCCGAAAACCCGTGCCGTGGGGACATGCCCTTAGGGGATGGTTGCTTGCTGGTTTCTAGACTATTTCTAAATCCGCAAACCGTCTGAAAAACAGACCAATAAACCATGCCGTGTGGACAGACCCTTAGGCTAGGGCCACACAGCATAGCACAGAAAAAAAAACACTTATCAAAAAAAGTACTTCAAAGCAGTTTTTAGGTTTATCAGTTTTCCGTCGCAGCTGGGTGTCCGCCGCGTTTTAGTTTTTCGGTGAGGCTTTTGCCGTGTTTTGGGGCAGATTTTCAGGCAGTCTACGTGAAAAGTTCTCTGGCAAATTTTCAGAGGTTTCTAAACACTAAAAATCTGACGGAAAACCTGTGTTGTGTAGACATAGCCTAAGGGCTTGTCCCCACGGCAGTGGTTATTGGTCGGTTTCTCAGCCGGTTTGCATTTTTACAAACCATCTGAAAACAGATATACAACGCAGCAAACAAACTTTCAACACGCATAATCTTCCTAAAGGTGCGTTCACACAGTGCAGATTTTACTACAGCTTTTATTTTTTCTTGCACTGACTTCAATGGGAGACGGGTTTATCCGCAGATTTTACTTTCTTATGGATTTCATCTTCTTCCATTTGCAGCAAATCCCAGGCGTGTGCACTGTGCATTCACCCTAAGGGTGCGTTCACACGGGTCAGATCTGCTGCAGATTTTCTTCTTACATTGACTTCACGCCGCCAGTGTTCCAAAAAAAGCCTCCCCCAAAAAATGAATATCGGTCAGAAAATCCGATGGGTACTTTTGTCAGTGCCATGGGAACACAACTTAAGGCTATGTTCACACGGCTAAATTGAGGGGCGTAATTACACCCCGCAATTATGCCGTGTGGACGGGGGCGGGGCGGGAGCGGGGGGCACTTCGCCGGCCCATAGACTATCATTACTGGCGGCACGAATACGCCGCTAGTAATTGACATGTCACTTTTCTCCCCCTCGCGGCGTATTCGCGAGCGGGGAGAGGAGATGTAATCCACAGTTCTCTATGAGAACTATGGATTACCGTAATGACTGGGACGGATTCCAGCCGTAATTCGCGCACTCCGGCGCAAATTACGGACTGAAATACGTCCCATTTTAAGCCGTGTGAACATGGCCTAAGTGTACAGGTGCGTTCACACAGGCAGATCTGCTGCAGACTGTTTTATTTTGACTAATGGGAGATGCCAAAACCTGCAGATAAACCTTCCTTGCCTTCTCACATTGAGGTAATGGTAGAGAAAGCTGCAGCTGATCCTAGGCAAGTGCATTCATCTAAGGGTACATTCACACAGGGCAGACTGAAGTCAGCACAAAAAGTTTATTTGCAGATTTTGGAGTCTCCCACTGACCTCAAGGAAAAAAAACAAAAACAAAAAAAACCACAACAACTGCAGTAAAATCCACGGCAAATCTGACCAGTGTGAACGTACTTTTAGGACTTGTCCCCACGTCAAGGATTATTGGTCGGTTTTCTAGACGGTTTGCGGTTTTAACCGACAAGCTGCGCCCCCCCCCCCCCTCAGACTTTAATAGAAAATCCGTGCAGCAGTGCCCACTGCACAGATTTTCCAACTTTTTTTTTTTTGACACCGCCAGCGGTCCGAAAAACTTAGAACATGTTCATTCTTCCGCCCGGTTTTCAGGCAGAACATGAACATATGGGTGCGAAGGGGGAGGGCTTGAAGCTGCAAACTCCGCACAAAAGCCACCCCCCCCCCCCCACGTGCCAAAAAAACTAAACACCGGTCAGAAAAACCGACCAGTATTTGATCCTTGCTGTGTAAACGCACCTGTAGGATAGGTATAGGACAAAAAAACAGTGTCGAAAACCAAAACCTAAAAACTGCCTGGAACGTCAGTTTTTTGTCCAAAGCAGCTGCGTTTCCGACAAGTTTTCTGGCGCATTTCTTGTGCAGTTTTTAATGTATGCAAAAAATCATATACCTTGTTAAAACACCAGGGCAATTTTTCGCAAACCCCGTAAAAAAACCACCCCAAAAAAATTCATCCGGTGGTTTACATAGACTAACAGTAAATTTTCTGCCCTGCTCTGTCGTCTTGCAACAGCTTACAAAAAAAAACCAAAAAGGAAAAAAAAAAAAAAAAAAAAGAAAAACCTTCTGAAGACTACAGAAAGTGTTTACTACTGAAGTCTATGGGATCTGTTTTCAGTTGTTTTAGAAAACGAAAAATGCTGAAAAAAAAAACAAAAAAACTACTGAAAATGTCAAAGTAGTGGAGACATAGCCTTAGGCTGCGTAGACCTAACCTAAGGCTGAATGTACAGATTCATCTACCTTGATTTCATTGCTAGAAAGCAAAATCAGCAAGAAAGGATTATTTGCAGATTTTGGCAACTCTTCTTGAAGTCCACATAGAAAAAGCTGCAGTAAAATCTGTATCTGCTCTGTGTGAACGCACCCTTAGGCCTATTCACATGACTTTTTTGAAGCACAATAAGCCTCATTTTGCATCAAAATGCATGTTCCCAGGCATGGTTTTTCATGCTTTTTTTCACCTTTTTCATGTGCCTTTTGGTATGTTTATGCTGCTTATTTTCATGCACTTTTACGTAAGGGACTTCTACATATGCACTTTTTGGGCGGGGGCGCGTTTTATACAATGGAAGAAGGCAAAATCAGCTAGAAAGGTTTATCAGCAGACTTAGGCGTCTCCCACTTGATGCAAATGGGAGACTTCAATCGGAAAAGGCAAAATCCACAAGAATTGTTGAGTTGCAAATTCTGTCTTCACCGACTGAAGTCAATGTAAAAAAACAAAGGTAAAACCTGCAGCAGATCTGCCCTGTGTGAACGCACACGGCTTGGATTTGCTGCAGATTTTTCCTACCTCAACTTCAATGACATAAGTTAAAATAAGTTAAAATCCGCATACAAATTTTATTGTCTCCCATTGAAGTCAATGTATAAAAAAAAAAAAAAAAAAAAAAAAAAAGGCTGTAGCAAAATCTGCAGCAGCTCTGCCCGGTGTGAACACATCCTTAGGGTGAATGTACATGCCTTTGGTTTTTTCTGCGAATTTTTCCCCCTCTATTTCCCACAGAGGTGGTGAATTTCCATAAGAAAGGTAATCTGCAGATTTTACTGTCTCCATTAAAGTCCATAAAAAAAAAAAAAAAAAAAAAAAAAATCTGGCAGACGTTTAGTCGGTTAGGGATTCCTCGGGGCGAGCTGAGGGGTTGCTTCTATCCAATGCTTTTCCTACCATTTTCCTTTTCTGAAAACTGTACGCAAAATGTATTTTATCTAATTTGGGGGAAATTTTCAGCATACCTGTGTGCGAAATCCTTTTTTTCTATTGTACTTGATTTTTAGTTTAATAAAAATTTTTTCTTGAAAAAAAAAAAAAAATAAAAACTAGCAGTTTGGGCCTGTGTGAAGCACCCTTGGGGTAATGCACACCCCAGGGATTTTTTCTCTCAACTTCATGGAAGAAATAAAAATCCATAAGAAAAAAAAAATCTGCAGAAAAAACCCGTTCCCATTGCGTCATGCAAAAAAAGTGTATGAAATCGGAGCAGATTGCCCGTGTGAACGCACCCTTAGGAAAATTGCGCATGTTGAAAGTTTTTCGGACCGCCGCCTGTATAAAAAAAAAGGGGCTGAAGAAAATCCCTTCGGTGGACTGCTGAACGGATTTTCTATTACAGTCTACAGGGATGGTTGCTGGTCGGTTTTCAAATCCAAAGAGTCTGAAAATCCGCCCAAAACCTTTGCTGTGTGGACGGACCATTAGCGTGACTGCAGATTTCTCTCTCTCCTTCCAAGGAAGAAGATGAAACCTAAGAAGCAAAATCTGCAAAGAACCTGTCTCCCATTGAAGTCAATGCAAAAAAAAAAAAAAAAAAAGTTAGTAAAAACTGGCGTCCCGCCCTATGTGAAAAATACCCTTTGGGTGTGTACAGTCTTGGATTTGCTACAGAACTTTCTACCTCGACTTCCCCAAGAAAGGTTTATCTGCAGAGTTTATTGTCTCCCATTGAAGTTAATGCAAAAAAAAAAAAAAATTAGAAATCTGAAGCAGATCTGTCTTGTGTGAACACACCCTTAGGCTATGTTCACACGGCGTAATTGCAGGGGGTTTCAGTACGTCTCGCAATTACGCCGGGTGTTCGGGAGTCGCGCTGATACGCGCGTAGTCTCGTGACGCGGGGGGGGATGGGGGGGGGGGGGGAGAGGGGGGGGACTCCTGCAGCCCCCCCGGCCCCATGCAGTCATAACCCGCGGCGCGTATTCGCCGCGAGTAATTGACATGTCACTGATCTCCCCACGCGTACAATACGGGGAGAGCAAGGCATAGTCCATAGTTCTCTACGAGAACTTTGGATTACCGTCATTTCGGCGCGTATTAGACCGCAAATACGATGCAAAATGCGCGCCGAAATTCCCCCTTTTTGAAAATCCCTAAGGGTTAAGTCTTGGATTTTCTAGATTTTTCCATCTTAACTTCCACAGAAGAAGATGGAATCCATAAGAAAGCAAAGTCTGCAGATAAACCCGTCTCCCTTTGAAGTCAGTACAAAAAAAAGCTGCAGCAGATCTGCCCTGTGTGAACGCACCCTTAGGCCTCGTTCACAGGTTATTTTTCCGGGGATTGGCGCCGTAACCCCCACCGGTTTACGCTGCAGTACGGCGCTAATCCTATTTTCATGTTTGTAAGGGTAAAAAAAGACAATCGTCCATCTAGTTCGCCTGTTGTGCTAAGGTGTTTATCCAGAGGGAAAGGGAAAAACCCCCAAGAGGGGAAGCCAATTGTCCCCATTTTAGGGAAAAATTCCCTTTCCCGCCCAAAACTGGCAAACAGAAAAAAACCCCGGATCAATGACCCCTTCCGATCCCGGTACTATAACTTTTTTATTATTCGCTCCAGAATGCATCCAAAACCCTTTTTGAAAATTGTTATTGAATTCACCATGACCAGTCCCCCTGGGAGAGAATCCATAGTCTCATGCTCTTACAGTAAGAATCCCTTTTTATGTTTTTGTAGAAATGTTTTTGATACAGTCCCCGGGGATAAATAAATTTTGGGGGAATCCTATATTGACCTTTGATGTATTTTAAAAATATTTTTATGTTCCCCGAAAACCCTTCTTTTTCTAAACTAAAAACCCTAATCTTGCCCAAACTTTTGTTACTGTGCCACCCAGTCCTATTATTTTTTTTTGTTGCCCCCCTTTGTACTGTTCAAGTCTACAATGTCCCCTTTCCTTGCACTGGTGCCCAAAACTGCCACAATATTCCATGTTGGTCTAACCAGTGATTGTTAATGGGGGAATAATGTTTTCATCATGTGCCTTTGCCCCCTTTTAATACCCCCATGATCCATTTGCTTTGGCTGCTGCTGCCCCGACACTGGGGTGCTACAATTAAGTTTACTGTCCCCCAGGATTCCCAAGTCCTTTCCATGTCACTTTTTACCCCGGTTTTTTCCTTTAACATTAAACATGTAATTTGGATTTTTCCTCCCTGTCAAAACCTTGCATTTATCTGTGTAAAACCCCATCTGCCATTTCCCTGCCCAGGCCCCAACTTATCCGTCGGAGTCATTACGGTAACCATGTCTCATAGGAACAGTGGATTCCGTCGCTCCCCCCCGCCGGCGAATCCGCCCCCGGGGGGGGGAAAGTGCATGCACATTATTTACGGGGCTTAGCGCGTAATAATGACAGTTATGAGGCCGGGGAGCGGCGCCCTCGCCGCGCTCCGGTCCCGCCCCTTATTCCTGCCGGATTTGCGAGCGCAATCCGCCGTGAATAAGCCGTGTGAACACGGCCTTAGGAAAAACGTGCGGCAGAAAGTCTGTTAAGTGTGGACTGCTGAACAGATTTTCTATTAAAGTCTACAGAGATGGTTGCTGGTCGGTTTTCAAATGTGAAAATCCGACCAAAAACTTTGCCGTGAGGACCCTTAGGCGATGTTCACACGGCGTAATCACGCCCCGCAATTACACCGGGACTTCAGGAGGTCGCGCCGACTCCAGCGGGGCGGGCAGCCCGTTGGCCCCATAGACTATCATTACTAGCGGCGTGTATTTGCCGCTAGTAATTGACATGTCACTTATCTCCCCCACGGAGTACCGTGGGAGCGGAAACGTAATCCATAGTTCTCTATGAGATCTGTGGATTTCCGTAATTATTGGGACGTATCTCGCCCCGTATTGAGGGCAGTACGGCGGAAAATACGTCCTGATTTCACCCGTGTGAACATAGCCTTAGAATGCAGATGCCTTGGATTTGCTGCAGATTTTTCTACCTGGACTTCCATGGAAGATGAAATCCACAAAAAAAGTAAAATCTGCAGATAAAACCATCTCCCACTGAAGTCATTGCAAAGAAAAAAAAAACTGTAGTAAAATCTGCAGCAGATCTGCCCTGTGTGAACACACACACACCTTGGATTTGCTGCAGATTTTTCTACCTTGATTTCCATGGAAGATGATGAAATCCACAAAAAAGTAAAATCTGCAGATAAAACCATCTCCCACTGAAGTCATTGCAAAGAAAAAAAAAACTGTAGTAAAATCTGCAGCAAATCTGACCTGTGTGAACTCACCCTTAGGGTAAATGCACACACCTTGGATTTGCTGCAGATTTTTCTATTTTAACTTCCATAGAAGATGAAACCCATAAGAAAGCAAAATCTACAGATAAACCTGTCTCCCCATTGAAAACAGTGCAAAAAAAAACACTGTAGTGAAATCTGCAGTAGATCTGTCCTGTGTGAACGCACCCTTAGGAAAACTGTGCATGTTGAAAGTTTTTCAGACCACCGGCGGTGTAAAAAAAAAAAGCTGGCAGAGAATCTGTTCAGTGTGGACTGCTGAACGGATTTTCTATTAAAGTCTACAGGGATGGTTGCTAGTCGGTTTTCAAATCTGAAAATCCGAAAAAACACTTTGCTGTGTGAACAGACCCTTAGGGTGAATGCTGATGCCTTGGAATTTGCTGCAGATTTTTCTACCTGGACTTCCATAGAAGAAGGTGAAATCCCTAATAAAGCAAAATCTGCAGATAAAGCCATCTCCCTTTGAAGTCAATGCAAAAAAAAAAAAAAAAAACTAGTAAAATCTGCAGCAGATCTGCCCTGTGTGAACACACACCTTGGATTTGCTGCAGATTTTTCTATCTTAACCTCCATAGAAGAAAGTGAAATCCACGAGAAAGCTAAATCTGCAGATAAACCCGTCTCCCATTGAAGTCGGCGCAAAAAAAAAAAAAGCTGTAGTGAAATCTGCAGCAGATCTGCCCCTGTGTGAACGCACCCTTAGAAAAATTGTGCATGTTGAAAGTTTTTCGGACCACCGGCAGTGTAAAACAACAGCTGGCAGAGAATCTGGTCAGGGTGGACAGATTTTCTATTACAGTCGGTTTTCAAATCTGAAAATCCAACGAAAAACTTTGCCGTGTGAACAGACCTTTAGAGTGAATGCACACGCCTTGGATTTGCTGCAGATTTTTCTCTCTTAACCTCCATAGAAGGTGAAATCCATAAGAAAGCAAAATCTGCAGAGAAATCAGTCTCCCATTGAAGTCAACGCAAAAAAAAACAAAATAAAACACCCAATTAAAATCTGCAGCAGATCTGCCCTGTGTGAACACACACCTTGGATTTGCTGCAGATTTTTCTATCTTAACTTCCATAGAAGAAAGTGAAATCAATAAGAAAGCTAAATCTGCAGAAAAACCTGTCTCTCATTGAAGTGAGTGCAAAAAAAAAGCTGCAGTAAAACCTGCCCTGTGGGAACGCAGCCCTGCACTACAGCAGCCTCTAAACTTAGCTGAGCCGTGTGGCCGCACATGGAAGTGCTAGAACTACTTCGCACATGTGCGCTCCCGGCATGCTGCCCTCCTTACCCACTGCCCCTCATGTAGCTGAAGATTTAGGTCCACTAATCGCCACTTATAGCCTGGGAACAGTAGCTCGGGCTATTTATATCAGAGCAGGCCCATAGAGTGCCAGCAAAGCACGGGAGCACGGCCAAGGCCTAGTCCACCTTGTGGGCGCTGCATTATCCCCAAATAGGGGGCAGAGGCCGGCACCCAGTCAGTGAGCCGCCGCCGCCGGGGCACCCACACGGCGCGGGGAGCTCTGCCCCTGCTGTAACCACAGTAACACGTAACGCAATCGCGATCCCCGGGACCCGTGTGCACGGCGCTCAGGCCTAGGAAGAGCGACCCACGTTGCCTGTCTGCAGTGGAATGCTGGGTAGTAGAGGTGGGCGGGGCTTTTGGAACGTTGGACCGTGAACGTTCTAAAATAGAACGTTGGACTCTGGACGGTCTACAATGGAACGCTCCGTTCTGAAGAAAGAATGGTACGGTCCAACTCGCCGATTAACCCCCTCGGCGGCCGGCAACAGGGTTAAAAGCCCTCCCCCATCACGTCATAGGCAATGGGGGAGCCATCGAATGTCTGGGTGCTGGGCAGGAGCCAGCTATCCTCCACCCAGGCCAGACTGCAGTGTCATCAAAGGGTGGACTGGGTAATGGACACCTCACCTCCTCCCCCCATGTACAGTCACCGCCCCCCGTATCTCCAGCCTGGGAAGGGGGACAAGCAGGTGACCTTATAAGCACCTCAATAATCCAGACACTGCCCCCCGAGAATGAGCAGATCGTGACACGCACATGGCCGGCAGCAGGAATGGCTGGGACACTCCCAGCACCGCCCGCAGACAGCTACACCCCAGAAACACACACATGTCAGGCACACAGCAGCGCTACCCACCTGCGGGGATCTGGCCATTCACCGGCCCCGCGGGGCCCCCGCCCGCCTTGATCCAGGGGTTCACCTTGGGTGGAGGGGCTTCCACAAACTCCTTGCGCCCCAGCCCATCGTCGCCGTCCTGCCCGTGCTCCTTGCTTCCCTCCGATCGCCGCTCCTCCACCTCCGTGTCCGGTGGCGGCGGCTGCTGCTGCAGGGGCGGCATGAGCGGAGCCTCTACCTGAGTCGCCATGTCCCTTGCCCCCCACCTCCACCACCCGGGCGGGGACAAGCGCTCGGACCAGCCGGGGGGGTTCCGCTCTGCACGGCTCAAGTAATGGGGAGGAGAGCTCCGGACACCGGGCGCACGATCACCGGGCGGAATCCCGAGGTTAACGCTGCAATATGGAAGCCAAGGAAGACCACGCGATGGGCTGTGCGGGGACGCGCTCTGAGACACGCCGACGTGCGCGCTCCCGATGGGGGGAGGAGGGGAAGGGGCGGCGCCCTGAGCAGAGGGGCAGCGGGCGCTCCATTCATCCTGCGGGCTGTGCGCGCTGCTGACACTTGTAGTTCTGCTCGAGCAGCGCTATATAACGTGTGGCTAGTGTGAGACTACAATTCCCAGCATGCTCCGCGGCCGTGTAGTTCTCTGAGGGAGCTCTCTGCCAGGGATTTCACACTTCCCAAGCTGAACCTGTGTCTCGGCAAGAAGGGTGACAACTACCTAGAGCAGGCATCCTCACACTGCGGCCCTCCGGCTGTTGGGAAACTACAACTCCCATCATGCATTTATGTAATCTATAACAGTGGGAATGATGGGAGTTGTAGTTTCCCAACAGCTGGAGGGCCGCAGTTTGAGGATGCCTGACTTAGAGGGGCTTAGGCTATGGACACAAGAGGCCTCATGGGGCAGGTGTTGTTGTCCATAGCAACCAATCAGATCAGCTTTCATTTTTCCCAGTCGTTACAAACATTAAAGCTGGCCTCTGGTTGCTATGGGCAACAGCACCAGTCTTGCTGTTATACAGTTTCGATAAATAAGGCAATGTCTACACATCACAGGTTTCCCGTCAGATTTTTGGTGGTTTTTAGTATTTAGAAACTGCTGAGAAACTTCAATTCAAAAAAAACAAAAAACAATTCACTGCCAAAAGATGTATGAATAAGGCTGGGTTCACACGACAATTACGCCGCGGGGGCGGGGGGGCCGCCACCTCGCCGGCCCATAGACTATCATTACTAGCGGCGCGTATACGCTGCTAGAAAATGACCTGTCACTTATCTCCCCCCGCGGCGGATTCACCGAGCAGGGAGAGGAGATGTAATCCATAGTTTTCTATGAGAACTGTGGATTGCCGTAATGACTGGGACGTATTCCAGCCGTAATTTGCACACTACGGCGCATAATTACGGACTGAAATATGTCCCATTTTAAGCCGTGTGAACATAACATAGCCTAAGGGTTCCAAGAAGAAAATCACTGAAAGAAAAAATCCTTAAAGGGGTTGTCTCACTATAAAGATTGCTTTTTATGTTAAAGATCTTGCAAAAACAAGTCACTTTGCAATATGTGTCCATTAACAGTGTCCTGCCTATTCTGAGATATCCCCTCTTGTATGGGCTGCATCAGCTCCTCAGGTTACTATAGCTACAGACCCGTTCAATCTCTCATGATAGGCTGCAAGCACTGGTTGCTGTAGCTACAGACCTGGCTTCTATTGCAGCCTAGTGGAATCCAGTAAACATGCCCCTGAATTCAAAGTGAAACCAAGAAAACAGGACTGAGGTGAGATGAATCAATGTAGTGTGACAACCCCTTTAATACATCTTAAAATCAGCATACACCTTCTTTGTCACAAACACAATAACACTAAGGCCATGTTCACACGGCTTAAAATGGGACGTATTTTAGTCCATAATTACGCGTCGGAGTGCGCGAATTACGGCTGGAGTACATCTCAGTCATTACAGTAATCCACAGTTCTCATAGAGAACTATGGATTACGTCTCCTCTCCCCGCTCGGTGAATCCGCCGCAGGGGGAGAGAAGTGACATGTGAATTACTAGCGGCGTATACGCGTCGCTGGTAATGAAAGTCTATGGGCTGGCGAGGTGCCGGCCCCCCGTCCAAGGCATAATTGTGGGGCGTAATTATGGCGCAAGCTCCCTTGGGGCGGGGGGCCGGCAGTCCACTGGCCCCATTGACATTCGTTACTAGCGGCGCGTATTCGCCGCTAGTCATTGACATGTCACTTATCTCCCCCCGCGGCGTATTGTGCGAGCGGGGAGAGGAGGCGTAATCCATAGTTCTCTATGAGAACTGTGGATTACCGTAATGACTGGGGCGCATTTCGCCCGTAATGAGCGCAGTACGGCGTAAAATACGGGCCGAAATATGTCCCAATTTCACCCGTGTGAACATAGCCTAAAGGTATGTTCACACAGCGTATAGGGGCGTGTATGGTACATGACGCAATACGCCGAGTGTTTTGGAAGCACACGCTGATCAGCATGTAATTCCAAAGCACCATTGACATGCATCATCATGTCATGCGCCACTAACAATTGAAATGTCACTTTTCTCCCCCGGCGTACAATACGATTGTATTGTACGCTCGGGGAGACGACACGTAATTCATAGTTTTCTACGAACGCTATGAATTACCGTAATTGTGGCGCGCATTTGGACGTGTATAAAGCGCAATACATGGCAAAATACGCACGCAATTATGCTTACAAATAAGCCATGTGAACATACCCTAATAGGGGCAGTGCTACTAAGAGAGAAGCAAAAACATGTCATAGAATACAATAAAGTCCATTAAGGGGGTTGTCTCACTACATTGATTCATCTTACCTCAGTCCTGTTTTCTTGGTTTCATTTTGAATTCAGGGGCGTGTTTACTGTCTTCTGCTAGACTGCTGTAGAAGCCAGGTCTGTAGCTATAGCAACCAGTGCTGGCAGCCTATCAAGAGAGAATGAACAGGTCTGTAGCTATAGCGACCTGAGGAGCTGATGCAGTCCATACAAGAGGGCATATCCAGGAATAGGTAGGACACTGTTAATGGACATATATTGCAAAGTGACTTGTTTTTGCAAGATCTTAAACACAAAAAACTATCCTTGTAGGGAGACAACCCCTTTAATGTTGCTACTCACGATACCGATGTAGTTCCTCAATCTTTGAATCCAGTATCTTGTTGTCCAAATGAGACTAAGGGCCACATGTATGAAAACGGTCTAGGTCTAAAACTCACTTTGTTTCCCTTAGCAACCAATCAGAGCGCCCCTCTCATTTTTCCAGAGCACTATGAGAAATGAAAGGGGCACACTGATTGGTTGCTATGGGCAACAAAGTGAGTTTTAGACCTAGATAGTTTACATACATGTGGCCCTAAATACTTATGAGAAAAAATGGGGGAGAAGGGGATACCCTGTAATAGCCCTTATAAAGCCCTTCCTAATCGTAAGGTCCTCACCCCAGTAAGGGCAGCCCCACCTCCGACTGCTGCCCCTAGTATACCCTGATATATCCCTATAAGTTTAAATAGATAAAATATGGGTTATCAAGGTTCAGCGATAGAACCAAACTAAGCTATTTAAAGCTCAAATAGTCTTCCTATATCATAATAATCCCAACGCGTTTCCCCTAAAGATGCAGGTTCATCAGGGGACTTAGTGTAATGCCAATAGCTGCAGTTGCTATAAAAAGATAACTGACTGTCACTGATGTCCGGGCGATTTCAGGATGTGTTAATACAAAAAAACCCACCTGTAGCCATGATTAAGAACTTTGTTTGAAACGCGTCGGCTGAGCTGCCTTCTCCTAACATGCTTGCTGGTAGTCTGTCTGTGTGTATAACTTTGCCAAATTGTATGGCTTTTTAATAAGTCCAAGTAAAACTCATGTTTTATATATTTTTTCATCAAGAGGAGGTGCTGACTTTTATTTCAATTGCTTCTAAGGCAATGTTCACACGGCTTATTGCCGACGTAATTGCGGGACGGATTTCTGCGGGGGAGGGGTGGGGGGGGCGGCAGCACGCCGGCCCCATAGACATTCATTATTCACGGCGCGTACACGCCATAAATAATTGACATGTCACTTTCTCGAGCGGGGAGAGGAGACGCAATCCATAGTTCTCTATGAGAACTGTGGATTACCGTAATGCCTGGGACTGATTTCAGCCGTATTGGAGCGCAAATACGGCGCTCAATACGGCTGAAATCAGTCCCAAAATAAGCCGTGTGAACGAGCCCTAATGGTCTGCCGTACTGCCTTGCCTTGAGCTGATCAACTACTTTACGATCGGTAGTCTACACAGGTTGTTATTTTCTCCGTCGGGTTTTGAGCAGCGGCGGTTTAAGGCTATGTTCACACGGGATAATTTCGGTTTTAGTAATCATCGGTTTTAGTATCTTGAAACCGCTAAAAGTCCGACGTTATCCTGTGCTGCATAGACGGCAATGAAAAACCTGTTATGTAGTCTATGCAGCACAGGTTTTTTATTGTTGCGTTAAAAATTCGACAGGACATGCAACATGTTGTATACTCCGCCGGATACCGCTCGGAATCTGCGGCAAAAACCGCGGTCCAGCAATGACAAAATACGGTCAAGTTTCCAACGGTATTTTGTCATTTGCTGGGTAGACCTAGCCTAAAAAACTGACAAAAATACTCAAGTTCAAAGGGCCTTTATGTATGAAAACTGTCTTGGTCTAAGACTTTCTTTGTTGCCCATAGCAACCAATTAGAGTTCCCCTTTAATATAACATAGTGCTCTGAAAAAATGAAAGGAGAGCTCTGATTGGTTGCTATGGGCAACAAAAGAAAGTCTTAGACCTAGACAGTTTTCATATATGTTCCCCAAAGTGTTTTTTAGGATTTGGTTTCCGACGTGTTTTTTTGTCCTATGCAGCATAGACCTAGCATAAGGCTATGACTACACAGCACTGGTCAGATTTTGGTGAGATTTTTGTCGGATTTAGTATTTAGAATCCACCAAAAAATCCGACTGAAACTAGTGCCCCATAGATTGCAATAACAAATATGTGCTGTAGTCTACACCGCACCATTTTTTCCGGTCGATTTTGAATTACGGCAGAAGATAGAACATGATGTATCTTCTGCCGGATTCCCGTCCATTCAATGTACTGGGCCAGCAGGAAATCCGAAATCCGAGCGTGTTTTTTTGGGGCAAGTCGGCGCCAAAACCACGGTACAGAATGTTAAAATGCCGTCGGATTTTGGATGGCATTTTAACATAAGCTATGTAGACATAGCCTAAGTTTGTCATGTACACAGTAGAGTCATATTAATGTGACCACTAGTTTATAGTCAGAGTAACCGCCATGTGCAGCATAGACAGCAGCTAGATGGGCTGGGAGCGACATGGTAAGATCCTGGTAGGTTGTCATAGGCATTTGGAGCCATGCTGACTGCATCCCACAGCTGCTGGAGGAGCCACAGAACCATCACCACCTTCACAGATGTGTCATTGGGTTCAAGTCTGGGGCATAAGGGAGCTGGGGCAGTACTTGGAAGTCTTGGTCATGCCCTTCCAACCAATGTCGGACATTTCTCGTGGTGTGACGGTATATTGTCTTCCTGGAAGATCCCATCTGCCCCAGGGAAAACAATCGGCTTGTATGGGTGCACGTGATCTGCAAGGATTGTTTGAGAGCGACTTCTGTATGAATGAATGGGACAAAGAATGTAACAGAAATATTTCCCTGACCATAAAGTTGCCACCATCAGCTTGTGTTCTTCCAGCAATGGTTGCAGGGTGTTTGTTCTATAATGTTTCTTGCCTGACACGTCAACATCTATCTGTTTGATGAAGCAGAAAATATGACTTATTGGAGAAGACAACCCTTTACCAATCAGACCAGGTCCAGTTCCAATGCTGCCATGAAAATTGAAGCCTTTCGTGCAGTGAAATCCATCTGCTCTGGAGCCCCATACACATTAGGGTTTACTGAACTGTTGTGTTAGAAACACATCTGGTAGCCCTTTGAGTCAGTTTGGCGATGAGCGGCTCCACTGTAGTCTCGGTCCGCCCCCTGCACTTTAGTGTCTGATGTTCACCTGTCACATCAATGACACATGGCGCTCCACAGTTTCCATGTTGCTTAGTCACAATCGTTGCCATTTGTCTACTCACGATACCACAGCAGCACATGAGCAGTTCACAAATTGCGCAGCTTCAGAACACTGTCACCCTTTGCCCCCAAACCAATAATTATTTATTTTTGCAACTCTGATAAATCACCCCTTTTACCTATGAGGGCTATGTGTGCAGACAGCCTATCACACACCTTATATACCACCAAGCCAGTGCATCACATGTGACTTCCTTCATGAGCTAAAGCACTGCCGACATAGAAAGCAAGAAGTGGTCATAACAATGTGACTCAACTGTGTGTGTGTGTATTATATATATATATATATATATATATACACATATATATACTTACATATATGTGTGTGTATATGTGTGTGTATATATATGTGTATATATATATATATATATGTGGTAATATATATATATAAATATATATATATATATATATATATATATATATATATACATATATATATATAATGTTACTGTGCAGGGGCTGAGTCAATACCTTAATCATTCAGAAATAACCCCGTCACACATGCACCAAAAGCAAACGGGAACAAGGAAGCCGATGAGAATATTACACGGCCTATACATACCTGACCACTGTTCAAAATTGCCTTCAGGGATCTCTTTGAACGCACATGCACAATTTTTTTAATGTAAGCCAGTAACTTTTCTATGTCAAGCCCCTTTTTTATCGATGCAACCCTTTACTAGATCCCTCTGCACCCTAATGTCCATGGATCATAATCAGTTTTCATAAATATGACACATTGAATTCAGACACTGGTATCATTGTGTGTTCTGCTTCTGCAATTCAATGTACACAGTTCCCGAAAATATCAAGCTCCTCAATAGTGCTGCCCTTCGGATTCGAGCCAATGTCAAATTCAACCCGAATCTCAGGGATTTTATTCAGGTCGTCCTAAATTACATTTTGGCAAATGTCGCTGTAAAATTGACCCAAATAGGATCTAGTGCCAGGGATTTTAAGGTTCAGTGGTGCTTCCGGTTCCATATCACAACCAGTTAGGCCGGATCTACACAACATAGTTAAAATACTGTCCAAAATCCTGCGGTAGTTTAACATCGCCGTTCTGCAGTTTATGGTGCGAGTTTGCGCTAAAAAACGCGGTCGGTTTTCGGATTTGCCCATTCATTGAATGTACTGGAATCCGCTGGGAATAGAACATGTCTCTTTCTCTCTCTCTCTGTCTCTCTGTCTCTCTCGAAAAGCGCAGTGCAGGTGAGCTGTCAAAAGCGCATCGCCGAACTCCCGTGAGAACGGCGATGCGCTTTTGCCATTGAAAGCAATGTTAATCACACTGACAATTGTTAGATTGCGTAAAACGGATCCAAAAGCGGATCGCCAAAACGTCATGTGAACAAGCCCTAAGGCTGCTTTCACACGGTGCGTTTTTGATGCGTTTTTCAATGCGTTTTTTTGTGCAGGAAGGCACAGCAATTAATGCTGTACATTGCTGCACAAAAATCGCGGTAAAAACGTGTTAATTTCCACAATTTTTGTCGAGATTTTTATGCACCAAAAAAAAACCGTGTGAAAGCACCCTAACCCCAATTTAGGGCAAGTTCACACAACTGATTTGGTGGCTGATTTTTCAGCATCTAGATCAGTTTCAAACACTTGTCTAAAAACAGCATCATATACAGCAGTTTTCAGATGAGCATTTGATGAGGTTTTATCCATGTGGTTTTCCGCGCTGTTTTCCCTTCTGAAAGACCAATATAAATTACTTGCCAGGGCAGTCAAAAAACAGCATCAGTACAGCGTCAAAAACGCGCCATACTTGTGGGCGAGGTTTTGGAACTCTCCATTGATTACTTTGGGCATTGCACTCATGGAAAATGCCTCCTGAACTGACATCACTTATTTTTCAGCACTGAAACAGCGCTAAAAATAAGCGAATAAAACGTGCGTAAAAACTGTCATGTGTGAACTATATAGGAATCAATGAAAATGAACTGGGGGCATTTTTTAGGCATTTTGGATGCAGTTTTGGAGTCTTATCCGCTTCCAAAACAGTGGCTAAAACAGCGTCTAAATCAGGCATCCTCAACGGTTGATTTAGATCAGGCATCCTCAAGCTGTGGCCCTCCAGCCATTGGGAGACTACAGCTCCCATCATTCCCACTTTTAACGATTATATAAATGCATGATGGGAGTTGTAGTTTCCCAACAGCTGATGGGCCGCAGTTTGAGGATGCCTGGTCTAAATCAACCGTGTGAACATGTTTAATGTAAAAAAAAAAAACCTGTGTCCTAAATCCAAATTTATTCACAGGTTCAGCTGAAGCAATATTGAACAGGGACCAATTCAAGCAACACTAAAGAACTGTCAGTGATTTTGTATCTTTTTCAGGGAAAGCTGGGTGATATCACTGCTTTCCTATGTTCTGGAATATATGAAGTGATAGGCTAGGTCTACACAGCATAGGACAAAAAACTCGTTGAAAAAACCTAAAAAGTATTGTTGAGCTGAGTATAGCTGAGTATTTTGTCAGTTTTTGGTCCAAAGCAGGTGAGTTTTTTGGGTGTTTTTTAGTTTTTTTGAGGTTTTTTGGTCTGATTCTGTGGACGGTTTTTGGGCAGTTTTTAATGTATGCAAAATTCATATACCTTGTTTAAACACCTGGGCAGTGTTTCAGCAGAACCATCCAACAACTGCACTAAAAACCACACCAAAAAAACACAGAAAAAACATCCAAAAACCGTCAACAAGTAAATTTTCAGCTGGACTCCATCGAATTTTACAACATGTTCCTAAAGCTGGCGCCCAAAAATAAGCATAAAAAAACGACGTGTGTAGACTACAGGTTGTTTTTTGTAATAAAGTCTATGTGGACGTTTCCCCAACAGACTTTCAGCAGTTTCAAAATACTAAAACCGCCGAAAATGCAACGGGAAACCTCTGCTGTGTGGACATAGCCATACAGTGTAAGATCCAGGTCCTACATGTCTACCTACATGCAGTAACATAGGAAAGCTGAGTGATCACTGCTTTGGGGGATATGTCACCAGCTTTCCTGGACAATGGATCGTTATAACCCCCCCCCCCTCCCCTAACAGCTGTCACTCTGCTTTCCTGGACTCTTAGCAAGGCATTTTGGCGCCCTAGGCAAATAGGGCAAATGGCACCCTCCCCCAGTAAGAATTCAAATCCCTGGCCTGGACCTAACACACGGTGCCCTCAGCTTCTCCTACTCCAGCTAGGTGAAATGGGAAAAAAAACACAATTGCACCATCTTTTTGGAGGAATGAAATTATGTTATCTTTATTTTGCTGTCAGTATGATTCCAATGTTTGTTTTTTTCTCAGTTTTTAATTTGCTGCGCAGCGCCATTTTCTGAGACCAATAACTTTTTGATTTTTCCATCTATTGATCTGTGTGAGGGCTTTCTTTTTTTGCAGACTGAAGTCTGGTTTTTCATTTGTACCCTTTTTGGATAACCTTAACTTTTTATTCCAATTTTTGGAATGCAAAGTGACAAAAAGAATAAAACGCAATTTTGGTACTTGGTATTCTTTATAGCCTTCATATTGAGGGATCTATAAGGTTATATATTAAGAGATTGGATTACTACAGAGGCAGTTATACCAATTATATATATATTTTTTTTATTTTAGACTATCTTTTTTGATTTGTAAAATGGAGGAGGAAATTTTAAAACTTTTTTTTTTGTTTTTACTCTTTATATTTTTTTTACTTGTAATTTTATCCCCATAAGGTACTTGACCACTAGGGGCACGAACACTTGTACACTATAGAATATTGTGTTATTACAGCTCTCCTTTTACACCCTACTATAGGGAGAATTTAAAAGGGGCAATAAGATGGTAGTCCTGGTCTCTATCACTAGGCTCCCAGCTACCATGACTTCTGGTCAGCACCCCATGATTATGTCACAGGGGCCTTAGGAGGGGGCATCTTCGTAGTTAAACAGGCAGGATCGGAGTTATCTTTAATCTCGACTGCTGAAGGGAAGTGCTGGCTGTAACTAAAAGCCAGCACCCAGGTGTGTAGCTATAGGGGGTGCAGAGGTAGTAGTTGCTACCGGGCCCTGCAGCCTGAGGGGGCCCAAAAGCCCTCATGCCACATAGGAAGACACCAGTATAATAATTAGCACATAATAGTTGGGGGGCCCGATTTAACTTTTTACATTGGGGCCCAAGAGCTTCAAGGGATACGCCTCTGCCGGCACCCACCGTGTTAAGGGGGCTCGGCTCCTGAGCCTGCTCCATTCGTGCACCCCTCCCGTTACTGATTATCAGAGGTAGGTGTCCTAAGTGGTCTATTACCTCTGCCTACCCATCGTCCCAGACCTAACTCCTATGGTCGCGTGCAGAATAAATCATGGGCACAAATGCCCGCACAAGTTTGCTAATGACATTACTTTTGGTCATTGGACCAATGCAAGGCAATATACAGGGCAAAATCCCTGAACATTAACGATTAAACAAAGGCACAAGCAAAAAGGCTATATTTGGGTGCTCCCTTAGAAGCGAATGGGGAGGACGGCTGCAAGTGTCACCCTCTTCATTCTCATGCATAGTCTGCTTACAGTTAGCTGAGAGCTGACCTGTGCAATGTACTTCACTTCATATGACCCCATTAAAATTGCTGAATTATAACACAAACAAAAAATGTACAATTATTATAGAAAGGATGAAAATAGCTAACAGTAACCATTGGAAAATGAATAAGGGTATATAATACCTAAAGGTTGAGAGTTCTATCCCCATAAATACCCTAAATGGACTACACTGACCCTATACAGCCTAACCATTAGCTAACTGCCCCGAAATGGACGACTCCATTCAGAGTCTCAACCTATGGTAACTAATGAACCCTATAAATAACGTTTGATCACAACTTGTTTTGCTTGCCCCTCTTTTAAACAGGATCTCATCAGGGGATTTATGAGGAGTATGGTGAAAAAATGGTGTAAAAATCTGAGGAAGGAGGTGTGTAGTAGCCAAGGAGACTTTAAAACTCTTCTGGGTGTCCCCCAGATCAATCAATCCCTGAAGGTTCAGCTTCTCTTACCACTTAGGGATCAGGAGAAGACACACCTGGCCAGACATTTATCTCGCTGTGGCCACCCATATAATGCAACAAACTCAAGGAGGGGCCACTGTGAGTTTGATACAAGTAAAGGGGTTTTCTCACTAAAAGGATTAGCTTTTAACATGTAGGGGAAGGTAAATGAAGACTTTTACTAAATACATTTCTTAGTTGATCTTGCTTTGGTCAAGAGATAACAAAGATTTTATCACCTCTTAGAGCACACAAGTTTCTCTGGTTACTGACTATCTCTCTCCACTTCTCCCTGCTCTCTCATATCTCTCTTTACTGTATGCTGCCATCAATCTGACCAGGGTGAGTCAACACCTGCAGAGTCTTATCTCTAGCAAGCTTTCACACTTTAGAGTTCTGTAGTATTGTATATAACACCTTATAAACATCCTGCACTCATGTCACTGACTGTAAAAGTAATATCTAGGAACAGCAAAGCTGAGGGGTCAATCTCTGCTATAGACCCGCCCACAGCCTGAACAGGATGTGTGAGTCTAAAGCTGGTTGTGGTTCTGTGACCACAACGTGGTGAGAAAACTCCTCTCCAGGAGGATATATTTTACCTACTGTGTTATACCTCCAGTGAGATACGCGTCAGAGGTGTCTAGTATGGGGTTTTCTTCTTCTCATGTTTATAGAGGGGGTCAGAGCAAGTGGCTGTTGGAGTAACAAGTTTGTCTACTATGGCCATGCTTCCACCTCTAAGGGGACTGATGTATGTATATAAGGTTGTATATGGTAATACATCACTATTATACAGATATTTTCGGCCATTGTGGTTTGTTACACAGTGTGATTTACAATTATCATGTTCAAACAATAAGGTTGAAAGCATGTGGTTTTAGCAAATGCTGCAGCTTTAATTTCTAGTTTTATTATTATAATATAAAAATTTTATAAAATCTTAGTTTTGATACCTGAGATGCTACAAATAGAGGATCCAGACAGAATTGCAGTTTAACCTTATTCACAGACTGTACAGTTGGCAAAGTGGAGTGGGTGTCTCGTAGGTGGTAGAGTGTAGAGAGTGTCCAAGACGACCTCCATCGATGTCCAGTATTCAGATCACTGTATCATACTGGCCCTCTCTGTGGAGGACCTCCAAGCCAACCTCAACCTCTTTACAGAGGTTTACCAGATCCTAGGACTGTACCTCAACATACAGAGAACCAAGATTCTCTGCCAAAATGTCCACAAGCCAGGTAACTGAATCAACAGCAATTACCAGTGGAGAAACTGTGGAAGCTGAGCACTTCCTGTACCTTGACAGCCAACTATCCCAAAATGAAATTATTAAAGGGAAGTTCAGTACTGCATTAGTTGTGCCAGCATGTTTTTCAGGAAATTGCAATGTTGGGTCTTGAAGAACAATAACCTTGAAAAGAAAACTAAACTAATGGTCTACAGGGCCATATGTGCCTGCCATTGCCACCTTATGAATCTTGAGAGATACCCAATACCCGCCTCGCCAGACAAGTTCCACTTCCAACTGTGCTTAGACCAGAAAAAGCAATTCAAAGACACCATCGAAATCTATCTTAAAAAGGCCAAATCGACATGGCTAACTGGAAGGCCCTGGACCGTTCTTCTGAGCAGCTGTGAATTTTGAGACTGACCACTACTCTAATGAAGTAGATGAAAGAAGATGAACCCAGATTTGTGAAAGCAACCTCCAAACAACATCTTTAAGGGCTTCATTCTCATTTCGAGAGATTCACCATGAGAAGGTAGAGATAGCTGGAGCAATGAATGGCAGACAGTAAAGGCAGTCCATAAATGCCATTCCAAGAACCATCTTTATGTTCCACATGGCACACTAGTCTGTGCAGGCTCGGACTGGCCCGCCGGGGAGTTGGTGAAACTCCCAGAGGGCCACAAGCTCTAGCATCAGGGGAACGTGGAGAGAGGTGAGTTTATTTTCTGTTTTATGAGTAATAGAGCCCTAAATACCACCTACCTGAGGCCCATCCACCATCTACCTAGATGTGGCCCACCATCATCTACCCACCTACCTACAACCTACCTTAATGGGACCCACCTATAACCCACCTACCTGGGGCCCACCTATCACCTACCAAGCTGGGACCCACATACATACAACCTACCTAACTGGGGATCACCTACCTAACTGAATCCCACCTATCACCTACCTATCTGGGGCCCACCTACCTATCTGAGGCCCACCTACCACCTACCTACATGGGACCCACCTATCACCTACCTACCTGAGGCCCACCTTTAACCTACCTATCCAGGGTCAACTTACCTAACCTGGGCCCACCTACTTACCTACTTATGGCCTATCTTCCTACATAACTGAGGACTACCTACTGCCTATGTACCTACTAGGTGCCTACCTATTTACTTAACTAGGGCCCAACCTACTTATCTTGGGCCTACCTACTAACATGCCTGGGGCCAACCTACCTACCTAGAGCTTACCAACTTACCAACTTATCCAACAGGGGTTTACCTACCTAAATAGGGCCTAACTGCTGACCTATGTAATATGATTCTAAGGGCACATGCCATAGCATAATCTCCTGGTGGTTAGTGTTCCCCCCTCCCCCACATTCTAGGAGACTGTGCCTCTATTAACATGCCTGGGGTCAACCTACCTACCTGCCTACCTGGGGCCTACCAAGTTACCAACTTTCCGCCCGGTGGTTTGAAAAACCGCCGGCCGCCCGCAAAACATTGTGCATGCACATTCTTCTGTCCGGTTTCCAGACGAAATATAGGAAGGGGGAGGGTTTTTCTCCGCTCATCACGGAGAAAAGCCGTTCCTCCACGGTCGTGGGGACAGCACACAAACCAGACCGGTATTTGTCCATTGCCGTGTGAACGGCCCTAAAGGTGCTAGAAAAGTGAGGACTCTAAGATATTTGTGTGCTGGCAGGGAGAAGTCATCATGTTGGTTTGGATTAGATGGAGAAGAAAAGGGAAAAGGAACCACTGATAAGAGAAGAGAATGACTCATCAGAGAAGACGGCTCCTGTGAGTCCCTGGATGTTAGGGGCTATTTTGCTTCTGTGTTGGATCAGTGCTGTATTCACTGTCATGTATCGCAAACTGAGTTGCATCACAAACTGACCACTATGTGGTCTCTACATGGCGGTATTGTAGTTTATATCAGCGCTTGTATAGTGGCAGCATATAGTTTTTCCTGATTGTAAAAGTTAGTGCGCACCTGTTCCTGACCTTGTGATTAGGGGGTTTCACGTTTACTTTTTTGATTGTGTTTATAGTGCTGTTTATTTTAGGTGGATATTGTATTTGAGCTGGTGCGGGGTGGAAGGGGATATAGATGGAGGGCATGGATGGATCCATATAGCCATGTGTCTATGATACTGTATATTAGACTGTGAAAAATGTGTGAGACAGACAGACATGTGACACTAATATATGAGACAGACAGACATGTGATTCACTTGGTATTGCATACTGTGTAATACAGTTCTGTTTTGGACACTGTGTTTTGTGGTGAAATTGCACAGATTTATGTCTGAGAGGTCTAAAAATCGACAGGTAATATTTTTATGTACAGTAGCTGTAGGGTGGGCCCCCAAGATCAACTCTACTTGTGGGCCCAGGTCCCCCATTCTGACACTGAGTCTGTGAGTACCACTTCACAGTGCCCACCATTGCTGCCTGCCATACTATGCTTTAGCTGTCAACATTTCAGTTGGCATATACAGTAATTGTCTTCATTGCAGTGAATACCGCAATTTTAGAGCACCAGTAGGCAGTAACTACTAGTGCCATGCTACACCATTCACAGACTGGCATGTCTTATCAGCTGAAACTTAGCTTTGTGAGCTTTGGACTGCTTTCAAGAATGGCACTCGCGGATTGGCGTGTCCTAACAGCTGAAATGTAGGTAGCTGAAGCAAAGCATAGCACACAGCAGTGGCTGGCACTCTAAAGTGGCACTAATGAACTTGATTGTTATGAGCCGAATAAGACAGCTGAAGCACAGTATGACAGGCAGCAATGACTGGTGTTTTGTAGTGGCAGTCATAGACTGGCATATCATATCAGCTCAATGTAGTAAGATGAAGGGCAGCTGGAGACAGCAGCAGCTGGCACTCTAGAGTAGCACTCGCTCCTGACACTGCCTGAAACTGTGCCATGGTTTTCCGTCATAGCTAACATGAGAAAAGGTAAGTATTGTTACATCCTGTCCACCCTGTATGGCATTTTTCCAAAGCTAAAGAAGAATCTTTGCTTTACCAAGCTCCCTGGCCCCTTCATACTAGACATACAGTGGGTGAAATAAGTATTAAATACGTCCCCAATTTTCTGTATTAATGTATTTCTAAAGGTGCTACTGACATGAAATTCACATTAGATGTTGGTAACAGCCCATTCAATTCACACAGGCAAAGAACGTAATTTATGGACATCTATGGTTTGATTTAAGTGTAATAGTGAGAAATGACACAGGGAAAAGTATCGAACACATGAAGAAAGAGGGGTACAAAAAGCCATAGAAAGCCCTGACACCAGTTGAAATCTATTAGTAATTAGAAAGCAATCCTGCCACTTAGTGAAAAATAATATCAACTGGTTCAACTCATGGTTTAAAAAAAGATGTCTCATTATCAAGGTGCACAAAGAAACATCTCATGATGGGTAAAACCCTTCAAGTCCACCTTCACTTCGCCTATGCCAGTTTTTTTTTCTCCTCCTGCCCATTCGATTTTCCATAACCTATTCCCCCTCCACATCCTCTAACAGTCCTGCCACCTAGTATCCCCTGCCTTTACCACCTATTTTCCTTTGATGCCTTTCCTTAGAACCCCTAGCAGGTTGTTTCTCTCCGTGCTTCTCTCTGTTCTCTCTTCCCCTCCCCCCAAAAAAAAGGTCTTGCTACCTCCCGTCTGCTCTTTGCGCCCAACAGAGCCCCTTCCCATCTAGTGTCTCACCGCTTGGCCCTCCATAAACACGCCACCTCATTGTTTTTCCCCATGTTCTCCAACCATTCATTTTACTTCGACCCCCAAAGACTCCTCCACCCAATGTCTTCCTGTGCCCCTCCACTTCCAGATGGTATCTTATCTACTACTACTCTTGCCACATCCTGTGCCTCCCACTCCTTCATCCCCCAAGAGACCCCATCACTTTGTTTCCCTTGTGCCCTCCCCTGAAAGTCCCTGCCACCTTGTTTTCCTTTCCCCAGAGCCTCTTCTAGTTTGACTCGCTTCCCTTATAATAGGGGCCCTAGAGCCCAGACTCCTTTGCAGCATGGGGCCCACAAATGTTTGATGGCAGCCCTGTACTTATGAGCATACTTGCCAACTTTTGGAAGTAGCCTTCAGGGACATTTTGAATTGCAGCTTACAGCCTTCATGGTTTGAGCAGGCCACACTTCCTGTTTTACATGACACACCCTCTTTTGCACAAAGCCACACCCCCTTGTCACATGAGTGTAATGCTTTGGAGGAAAGCTGATAAAGGAGGAGGCATCCTTCAGCTTTACTGTATGTTGGATCTCCTAACCAGCATCCAAGCTGGGTGACACCACAGTCAATCAGCTTTCCTTCAGAGCCGAGCTACAATGTGGTCCCTCTGCACGAAGTGATTTCAGGGCAGCAGCTCATGAATCTTTAGGGCATGTCCCCACGGCACGGGTTTTTGGCCGGTTTGCGGTTTTTCAGACCGCCTAATAAACCGGCCGAAAATGAGCACAATTTTGCTCTATGGAAAACCCATGCAGCAGTCCCCACTGCACGGGTTTTCCGCCCGGCGGTTTTGCCGCCGGCGGTAAAACATTGAACATGTTCATTCTTCCGTCCGGTTTCCGGACGGAATATGAACACCTCCCGGGGTGGGGGGAGGGCTGTTCTCCGCTCATCGCGGAGAAAAGCCGTTCCCCCCCGCGGCCGTAGGGACGGCCGCAAAACCGGTCAAATACCGTCTGGCAAACCGGCCGGTATTTGTCCACTGCCGTGGCAACATGCCCTTACCCTGGCACTATTTAAAGATCAACCCACAGCCAGTAAAAATCCTGAGATGTATAAAGTGGTATAGCTGCTATATAGCCTTAGGCTAAAACCAACTTGTGACTATGTTTGGCCCCTTTTCAGCCATATATGCTGCACTAGTGTATATAGTGCACGGCACATTTGTGCCCAGGCTATTAACTTGTATGGGTGGAAACCTCGTCCAAACTCTCATCAAAAACCTCTTCTGAAGAAGCACATTTTAGGCGAGGTTTTGATGCTGTTTTGGGCGCTGAAAAATTAGCGTCCAAACAGTGCCCAAATAAGCTGTGTGAACATACTCTAATAGGCTGCCCAAGAGTGTATTCTAAAAGTTATCAGTACTTGATATGGCCGGTACAAGTAAAAAACCACCACTAGCCCTCCTGACAGTAAAACCGTCCCTGCTGGTGGTTTGCCAGATTGGTGGAAGACCTACCATACACAATCCTGAAGCACCGATGCAGCTCCGTGATACGGGGTACACCGTAAATGACTTCTTTGCCCGGTGATCATAAAAACAGTATCTTTATTTAACAAGCATAAAAGACATCCATATGTACATGTGCTTACCGCACCTCAGCTGTTGTACACTTTTTTTATCATCACCGGGCGAAGAAGTCATTTACGGTGTACCCCGTATCACAGAGCTGCATCAGTGCTTCAGGATCGTGTTGCAAGTTAACCGCTTGGCCGGCGGCACGCCCGGGATCACCATTTACTTGGCGGATCCTCCACAACAGTGAATTTAGCCCATACCAGGTGAACCACTTGCTTTTTCTTCTGTGTGCTGAAGACCTACCATAGTAGGAGATTTACCAACTCTCCAGGGAGACCAGGAGAACTCCCCCTTTTCAGGGAGTCTCCCTGACAATCAGGGATAGTTGGTAAGTATGTTTATGAGCATACCTTTAACCATACCACTACACATACCCTCATACAAAAAGGCTAAAACTTCTGAAGAAACATAGGCGAGGTATGAGTACTAATTCTGTTGGTGTTAAGTGGTCTATATGATATAATTCGTGTTATATAGTTTCTGTGCTTGGTGTTTCATGCTATACATCTTGTATTCAATAAGAAATTGAACCTTTCCCGCTCCTGTCAGGAGGTGATTTATGTCTATACACTTTGCACACTATGACTCATGTGTACTTTCCTCTATGCTCCGGTACTTATAGAGCGAGTGTGAGGTAATCCTTGTAGTGGTAGTACCGGTTTGTTTTTCATAGCGGTATGTGTGCTGTCATGGTTAAAGCCTCTCAGTCGATTTACCACATCAATATAGAAATTGTGTTACCAATTTATTGCTTCACAGCACTAAATAGGGAACCTGTCATTATTCATTATTAATTTATGTAGTAAATTACTTCACAGCTCATTCCTCTCCTTCTATACGATGTCTGGTAAGAAAATCTGTTCCTAAATATAGTGCGTTATTAGTTCATTTCAACGGGGCACTATGTTGTGCTTTATTTCCCCCATGGAAAGTTCTGCGCATGTGCAACCACCCCTGTGTCCTGTATTTCTACAGGACAATCTGCTGTGAAGTTCTCTTGTAGAATAAAGTTAAAGGGTTTTTCCAACCCCATTTAGGAGCAGAGTACACATGCATGACCCTTTGCGTTCTGTGGGTGTTCCAAGTGTGTTTGGCTGAACTCTGAGCTCTCATTGAAATGAATGGAGAGTTCTGCACATGTGTGACCACCCCTGTGTTCTTTATGGAGTAGTTTGGGGGCCTATTATTAAGATAAATGCAGCTCACAGAGGTGGGACCCACATCTATTACACATTTATGGCATAGCCTGTTATTATACCACAAATGCCTTCGAAGGGAATCTGCCTTTCGTTGTTTGATGTTCCTACAGTGGAAGACTCTGTGATTAGCTTATTTTTGGGGACCTTTCTGAATAAAGAGGACCACTTCATTGTCACATAAACATAAGATTCAAACATGTCAATATGGAAAGTTTAAGGGGTGTTCTCATAATGCTGTTTCCCAGAGCCTGATCTTCACAGCCAGTTTAAGGCTCCCTCTTCCTGTTCAGGCTTTGGGTTGTTCTACAGCAGTGACCATACCCCCTAACCATCCCAATTTTGGCGGGACATCTGACATTTCCATATTGTCGAACAATGTCCCACAGTCCTGGGAAGGCTGGGTGTAGCTTTACTGGGTGCCTGTTGTAGGGGATCTCACCCTGCTTTCAACGGTGCTGAACAGGCTATTTACCATCTGGGAAAGCTGGATGATGCCCCATTTGTAGTGATTTTTTCTTACAGGTTTCCCTTTTGGACTATGGACTTTGATAGATTCACTGGTCAACAAGGGCTGGTGAGGAGTGTTTATTTAAATATATAGTTTTTTTTCTGTTTCTGTGTTTTCTTCCATCTTTATCCAGTGTTAGTAATAAAGGCATCTGACAGACACCTCTCCATTACTATCAGTGGGGCTTGGTGTAAGCCTTTTTCATCACCGCAAGGCCGACACTGACCCTCTGTCACTATTGACCCAGTAACCAATGCACTAGAGGTACTGGGAAGAGCCAGGCTACTGCAGAAGGTGGACCATCCAATGTGGCGGTCCGCTTCTGGGGCAGCTGTGGGCTGGAATTTTTAGGCTGGGAAGGGGCCGATATCCATGCACGTACCAGGCTGCAGCTGTCTGTTTTACCTTGGCTGGTTATGAAAAATAGGGTTGACATATTTTTTTAAAAATAATTTGTCCTCTTTAGATTTTAAATAGAGGATATAAAACAAAACGACGTGGGGTTTCCCCATTTTTAATCAACCAAGGTAAAACCGGCAACTGCAGGATGATATTGTGAAGATGGGAAGGTCTATTAGTATTGGTCCTTTCCCACCCTAAAAATAGTAGCCTGCAGTCGCCCCTGGAACCTGGCACCATAACATTAGATGATCCCCCTTCTGAAGGTAACCTGGCTCTTCCCAGTATCCCTGGTGCATTGGGTGTTGGGGTAATAGTGACAGAGGGTCAGTGTCGGCCTTGCGGTGATAAAAAAACACTGCTGGCAGACACCAAGTCCCAGCAATAGTAATGGAGAGGTGTCTATCAGATAACCCCGTACACATATATAGCAGTAGCTTAAAACAATAAAAATGTTGCACAGCCCCATTAAAACCAACGTTTCATTTATAAAGTACTCTGAAACAAGTTGCACCAAACATATTAATAGGTGCAAGCCTTTTAGCTTCTGTGCCAAAAGCAGAAATTCTATATAATCTATACCACTAACATAAACTATAGTAAATGTTGGTCTGCAGGAGGCCAAGTCCTCTCCCACTAAACCCATCTCCTTCTTTTGAGAAATAATGGCAAGAAAGGAGTAAAAACACCAAAAAGTCACAACATCTGACAACTATATGTGATGTGACTCTTAAAAGGATTTGGTCACAAAGCAAAATCCCTCTCTGAGGCTGGCTCATAGCTTGCAGTGAGCCTCAGAGAACTGGGAGATGACAGTGCTTGCATGGTTCTCCCCGTTCTTTTCTATGGCAATTCCGAATATAGTTGAGCGAGTGTATTCTGCTGTATTAAGAACTTTCATAGACATGAAAGGGAGAGATCTGTGGAAGTGCGGTCATCAGCTACGAGCTGGCCCCAGAAAAAGTGGCTGAGGCAAAGGAATAGAAAAACAAGATAACAGTGGTGCTGGATCAACGACATAACAGACAACAGTGGCACCCAAATGGATACATTAACTATAATGGGGGCCCATCAGATTTCCGGGACGGGGACTCCTAACAGAACCTACGACACAGATGTGTGTTGGGGTGTTGGGGCTTATAGAAAGTTTCCCAAGAAGGTGACCACCTGCTTTCCTCTATTAGACTAAAGGATAAGCGGCTGCCTAAAGCTTGCCATACAGTACATATTAGATTAAAGAGGTTTTCCAATGCAGAATGGAGAGGAGGTTGTGCACGTGGGTTATTTTCTGTTCATTTCATTGGGAGGTCCGAATACAGCCAATCACACTCCTCAGCTGTACTTGAACCTCGCATAGAAAGAATTTGAAAGACGCCCGCATGCGCGACCTACTTTTCATTTTGCATTGAGACTTTTCGGGGCCTGTTCTCAAAATAAGGGTATGTTCACATGGCTTATTTTGGAGCGCATTTTGCCGTGTATTATGCGGCGTACTGCGCTGAATACGCGGGGAAATGTGCCCCATAATAACGGTAATCCATAGCTGTCATAGAGAACTATGGATTACGCCTCCTCTCCCGATCGTATTGTACGCGCGGGGAGATAAGTAACATGTCAATTACTTGCGGCGATTACACGCTGGGAGTAATGCATGTCTATGGTGCCGGCGAGAGTACGCGCTGATCAGCGTGACCTCCCGAAACACACATTGTATTGCGGCGCGTACTGTACACACCACTATACACCGTGTAAACATACCCTTAGGGTGAATCCCAGAGGTGGGACCTGCATATATCAGCTGGCATAGGCCACTGATATGCAATAAGGGCGACATGTATGTACGAGGCTGCGCCAGAAGTCTGGTGTCTTTTCAGCCTGAAAACTAGCATAGTCCCATTAGCTCTATTTGTAACCAAGCACACTCCAATATCAGGCACATTACAGAGCACCCACGGCACTTTGTAATGCGCCTGAGATCGGGGGGTGTGCTGGAGGTGTGTGTCACACTACACCCATACGAAGCTACACATCTATAGCTTTAGTACACCAAATCGAGGCGCATTACTGCTGGAACAGGTAGAGCACTTTAAAAGTGGTTTACCTGAACCAGAAGTGTTGCTTTGTAGCTAGAAAGCTCTAAATCTATGATCCGCAGTAGAACAGGTTCATAGATTCAGGCACATTCTACACTACAACTGCACGCAAAAAATGGCACCTAGGCACCAAAAATCATACATGTCGCCCTAAATGTCTAAGTTGGGAACAATCATTTAAAGGGGTTTTGCCATGAAGCTGTCGCAGCTCTTCCCTATTCATGTCTATGGGAGTTCCTAATATAACCGAGCACACTTGCTTGGCTATATTACCCTGTTTCCGCGAAAATAAGACCTAGTGCATTTTTTTATGCAATTCAGCTGCTTATGCTGATGTTTGTGATGAAATCACTACAGTATTTTAATACATGTTGATGTTTTGTTCAACAATAAATGTGAATTCTTGTTCATGGAAAAATAAGACATCCCCTAAAAATAAGTCTTAGCTCGTCTTTGGGAGCAAAAATTAATATAAGACATTTGGGGAAACAGGGTAGTAACTGCCATAGAGCAGAACAGGAAGAACTGCACAAGTGTGGCCCTCTCCCTGTTCTCACTATGAGCCAGCCTGCACATTGGATTTTGCTTTAATGTCATCCGAATCTGGTGATTTAAGCAGAACAGCCGTGCCATGTAATGTATATGAGGACTTCCCAACTCTTTGTATATGGCTGCGTTTACCAGATGATCACTTCTTGAACAGTTGTTCAACCATCAATCTACTTCTATCTGATGTATGAAGCCACCTTAAAGGGGTTGTCTCACTACAAGGATTGCTTTTATGTTAAAGATCTTGCAAAAACAAGTCACTTTGCAATATATTTTCATTAACAGTATCCTACCTATTCCTAGATATCCCCTCTTGTATGGGCTGCATCAGCTCCTCAGGTTGCTATAGCTACAGACCTGCTTGTTCTCTCATGATAGGCTGCCAGCATTGGTTGCTATAGCTACAGACCTGGCTTCTACTGCAGCCTAGTAGAAGTCAGTAAACACTCCCCTGAATTCAAAATGAAATCAAGAAAACAGGACTGAGGTGAGATAAATCAATGTAGTGAGACAACCCCATTAAACCTGATGTTAGTATTTGCACTTGTTAATAACCTCAGTTACAAACTGACAAGTCACTGGTAAACTAGTCTAGTGGGCACCCGCTATATGTAAACTTGTAAATGACCCACATCAAACAGTTGGACGGGCGGGTCACCCACCCGCCCTCGCTGGTTATTGCATTGCAATGTATCTAGAGCATCCCAATACTACACGGTCAGCAACTGGTCAGCGAATCAGAGTGGAAAAAAAAAGACTCGACTATCAAGGAAAATGCAATGCCAGCATCAGACCCCAGGCGGCTATTGTAGAAGCAATGTACAGGGAACACAGGGATGGGATTAAAGGATCTGTGTGACCATAGCATGCCTGCACAGCATGGGTACGACCAGGCCAGGGTTTGCAGAGGGGAGGGGTTGCAGGGCTGTGATTCCAGATCCTTTCATGTGCCCTATTACATAGCATTACTATAAAGTGTAAACAGCCGCACTCAGGACCCATGATCCAGACAGTTATTACTTATTTCTTAAGCTTCTAGTGCTTCTACTGTAGGCACAGAAGGCAGCTGTATGTCTGTTCTCTATGTTCTCATACACAGTCGAGTCACATTATTATGACCACTTCCTACTTTCGACGTTGATAGCTTGTAGCTCATGAGGTGTGGTGAGCTGACTTGGTGAGTATTTATGGTGTGTGTCTTTACAGACATATCCCTTGTTGCTGTCATGGGTCAAAGGGGCGGTATATCACAACTGCAAAAAGGAATGGTTGGTTTTTGGGCCGAGGGTGACAGTCGGCTACAAAGGTGCGAGAGTGGACCAACAGAGGAGATCACTGCCGAAATTATACAGGCAGCTACCAGACGTGTCTAAAACAAAAGTTCAGTGAACCCTACTATGTATTGGGAAGGATTGCAATTCTGCTAACTAGGTCGCGTCTGAAGAAAAGGCCTAAAATATTCACATCAGTTTCCAAATTGGTTCTTCACTGATTGCTATTTAGATAGGTCCCAGACCCCAAGTAAAATGAAAAAAAAAGTTATTCCCCAGTTCCTGGTTCTAGAGGCACATCTCTTTGGTCTTCAGTTGACATGGCGTCACTTCAGAATGGGGTTGAACACTGATGTGCTGCAGCATTTACGTGCTCCTAACTTCACCATTCGGAAGTGGGCAGCTCTAAACAGTGATGTAGCTTAAAGGGGTTGTCTCACTACAAGAATTGCTGCTATTTATGCTAAAGATCTTGCTATAACAAGTCACTTTGGAATATGTGTCCATTAACAGTGTCCTTCCTATTCTGAGATATCCCCTCTTGTATGGGCTGCATCAGCTCCTCAGGTCGTTATAGCTACAGACCTGTTTGATCTCTCCTGATAAGCTGCAAGCACTGGTTGCTATAGCTACAGACCTGGCTTCTACTGCAACCTAGTAGAAGCCAGGAAACCCGCCCCTGAATTCAAAATGAAACCAAGACAACAGGACTGAGTTAAGATGAATCAATGTAGTGAGACAACCTCTTTAAGGACAGTCAGTGGCAGAACTACCGCCATAGCAGTTATGGCAGCTGCTTTGGGGCCTGCAACCACAGAGGGCCAGGCCGACTCATCCTGCCTCAGAACAGATATGCGGGGGCTAATGCCTGCGATCCCTAGGACTTTGCAGCCTGGTTAACTGTTTGTGTGTCTCTGTACACACAAACAGTTAAGAGCTATTCCACTCTTCGGCCTAGTAGGTTTAAAGCCCGAGGCCTTAATCCTACCAGGCCTCGGCCACTAGTGCTGACGTAGGTGGCGCCATGACGTCACATCATGGTGCTGCCTAGCCCAGGCTCCACTTGGAGAAGCCAGTCTGCCACTCAACAGGGAAACGTGGAGAGAGGTGAATTAATTGTTTTTTTTATTTTTTACTAATGAATTCCGGCCTACTTACCTATGTGGTGTCCAACTATCTACCCAGCTACGTGGGGGATGTCTACCTACCTTACAACCTCCCTACCAAGCTACCTGGGGCCTCTGGATAGGATAGAGAAGAAAAGGGAAAGTGAACGACTCATCAGAGAAACGTCACCTGTGAGTAACAAGATGTAACTGCTCTGTAATCACTTATGTCTGTAGAGCCTATATACACTGGTATCTACCACTATATGGTCACTGTATGGGGATAATATACAGTCTGTAGAACCTGTGTACACTGGCATCTACCACTGTATGGTCACTGTATGGAGGTAATATACAACCTGCAAAGCCTGTGTACACTGGTAACTACCACTATATGGTCACTGTATGGAGGTAATATACAGTCTGCAGAGCTTGTGTACACTGGCCTCTACCACTATATGGTCACTGTATGGTGGTAATATACAGTCTGTAGAACCTGTGTACACTGACATCTACCACTATATGGTCACTGTATGGCGCTCATATACAGTCTGCAGAGCCTGTGTACACTGGTGTCTACCATTTTATGGTCACTGTATGGTGGTAATATATACAGTCATATGAAAAAGTTTGGGCACCCCTATTAATCTTAATCATTTTTAGTTCTAAATCTTTGGGTGTTTACAACAGCAATTTCAATTTGATATATCTAATAACTGATGGACACAGTAATATTTCCGGATTGAAATGAGGTTTATTGTACTAACCCCAAAATGTGCAAAAATGCATTAAACCAAATTTTGACTGGTGCAAACATTTGGGTACCCTTATCATTTTATTGATTTGAATACTCCTAACTACTTTTTACTGACTTTCTGAAGCACAAAATTGGTTTTGTAACCTCACTGAGCTTTGAACGTCATAGCCAGGTATATCCAATGATGAGAAAAGGTATTTTTGGTGGCCAATTGCAAGTTGTTCTCCCATTTGAATCTCCCGTGAAGAGTGGCATCATGGGCTCCCCAAAACAACTCTCAAATGATCTGAAAACAAAGATTGTTCAACATAGTTGTTTCAGGGGAAGGATACAAAAAGTTGTCTCAGAGATTTAACCTGTCAGTTTCCATTGTGAGGAACATAGTAAGGAAATGGAAGACCACAGGGACAGTTCTTGTTAAGCCCAGAAGTGGCAGGCCAAGAAAAATATCAGAAAGGCAGAGAAGAAGAATGGTGAGAACAGTCAAGTACAATCCACAGACCACTCCAAAGAGCTGCAGCATCTTCTTGCTGCTGATGGTGTCTCTGTGCATCGGTCAACAATACAGCACACTTTGCACAAGGTGAAGCTGTATGGGAGAGTGATGCGAAAGAAGCCGTTTCTGAAAGCACGCCACAAACAGAGTCGCCTGAGGTACGCAAAAGCACATTTGGACAAGCCAGCTTCATTTTGGAAGAAGGTCGTGTGGACTGATAAAACAAGATTGAGTTGTTTGGTCATACAAAAAGGCGTTATGCATGGCGTCCCAAAAAACACAGCATTCCAGAAAAAACACTTGCTACCCACTGTAAAATTTGGTGGAGGTTCCATCATGCTTTGGGGCTGTGTGGCCAATGCCGGCACCGGAATCTTGTTAAAGTTGAGGGTCGCATGGATTCAACTCAGTATGAGCAGATTGTTCAGAATAATGTACAAGAATCAGTGATGAATTTGAAGTTATGTGGGGATGGAATTTCAGCAAGACAATGATCCCAAACACAGCTCCAAATCTACTCAGGCATTCATGCAGAGGAACAACTACAATGTTCTGGAATGGCCATCCAGTCCCCAGACCTGAATATCATTGAACATCTGTGGGATACTTTGAAGCGGGCTGTCCATGCTCGGCGACCATCAAACTTAACTGAACTTGAATTGTTTTGTAAAGAGGAATGTTCAAAAATACCTTCATCCAGGATCCAGGAACTGATTAAAAGCTACAGGAAGCAACTAGAGGCTGTTATTTTTGCAAAAGGAGGATCTACTAAATATTAATGTCACTTTTCTGTTGGGGTGCCCATACTTTTACAGCGGTCAAATTTTGGTTTAATGCATATGCACATTTTGTGTCAGTACAATAAACCTCATTTCAATCCGGAAATATTACTGTGTCCCCCAGTTTTTAGATATATCAAATTGAAATGGCTGTTGCAAACACCCAAATATTTAGAACTAAAAATTATTAAGATTAATAGGGGAGCCCAGACTTTTTCATATGACTGTAGTCTGCAGAACCTGTATATAACTGGTGTCTACCACTATATGATGGTAATATTGGTCTTTATCTTTATTCATTAATAGTATAATCGTATTATGCAGTCACCATGTGATGGTAATTTGTGTTTATGTTCTGGTGGTATCATCAGGTCCTTATGTAGTAGCATTATTGGTATTGTTGGTCTTGGTATAGTGGGATTTTGGTAGCTGGGTGAGGGTAATATGTATGGTAAGGTATCATTTCGTAACTGCATGAGTATTATTAACAGGTCCCGAAAAATATTCGTGGTCGGGGAGGAGTCAACAGGGGTTGGGGGCCCCATAACTATGGGGCCCAGCCTTCTCTCGTTTTCCCCCAAGTGACGTCCCTGTTTGGAAGTGACATTGTGTCAATAGAACACCAGAGAGAAGCATGAACAACCCCTTTAAGTTATTCTGCCATGCTCTTTTTAGAAAAAAAGAGGCAATCTCCTCGAAATCCTTCTAAACAAGCCATATATGTACTGTCATGGTCTTGAACATTTAGTATGTTAAAGATCGGTAGAGAATCAAATGTAGCTCTTGGGTTATTTGCAATTTCTCTGAGCTTTGCTCAGTCTAACCTTGGGGTGAATTTACTAAGATTTCCATTTCCGGGAACATTGTCAGCTGTCTGTAATGCTTTTCTCTTGTCAATAATCTTTCTCACTGTAAAATTATGGACTTCAAATTGTTTGGAAATGGCCTTTTAATCCTTTCCAGACCGATGGGCAGCAACAATTGCATCTCTAAGATGATTGTAGATGTCTTTCCTCTGTGGCATGGTGTTAACACATGCATAAATGCTCCAAATCAGTAAACTGTCAAATATTTTTCTATCATAGAGATGGTCACAGTAGCTGATGTTCAGCCAATCAAGAGCACTTGGCTGCTACTTATCCTCTTAATCCCTAGGGAAGCCCTATAGGTGTACTTTATTTTTCACACACTGCTTTGGCATTTTAGCTTTATATCTTTAAAGTACATAATAACACTGTGAAATCACTTGTATGTTGTTGTAAATCTGTGATGTTGTATTTACCTAATTTTAAGACCTTCTAAGCACCAGATATTTTTTAAATTATGTCTTGATATGTAAAACCGTAGTTTTCAAGGAAGGTGTACTTTCTGTATCTTATGACTTTGTGTGTTTGTGTGTGTGCATACAGCGCGTGTTACTCTCTACTAGCTACAAAATTATTCTTCTAACCACAGTAATTGATGTAATTTTGTACATTTTCAAACAATCATACCTTGGCCTGTGTAAAACATGAAAAATTCATACAAAATTTTGAAAGTGGTCAAAACTACAATCTGGACAAGTGTGAATACAGTTGAATACTTTGAATACTATCGCACTTCCAATCAAATGTTTTCTCTCAGTGCCATGAGAGTGCATCAATTGTTGTGGTCCATTTTTCCTTTCAACATGCCCTAAAGCAAGAAATCCGGTGGTGTAAGTTTAGGTGACCCTGGTGGCCAAAGTACCCAGATACATGTCTTCTGGAAATTGACATGACCACTCAGATGGAAACATGCTTCATTGGCAAGCCACATGTAATCCAGTACTTCTACTGACAAATGCCCAGAACCAAATGCAGTATGCAACTCTCTTCTGTTGGTCAAGAGCCTTCAATTATTGAACAACATTTAAGGGGTTCTCCATAACTATGTTTTTAATATAGGGCTCACAACTGTATTATATTAAATTTTGTAATTCTTACTTATTAAAAATTATTTACATGTCCTTCTGTGCAGAACCAGGGAAGGAGCAAGTCATAGCCTCCCACCTGTCCCCTGCAAACTATGTGACGTTCATAGTTCACATGGCCTTACTGAACGTTACATCACGCTTTGCCGGTGTGATTTGCAACCAGGCTCAGCTCAGGAACACTCCCTTGTAGTGGTTATGACGTGAGCAGAGAACCATCTGGCTGCATTCACTCCTGCCAGCCTGAAGTTTGAAAGGGAATAAAAGTAATTACATTAGAGCAATTATAGGGGAGAGGGAACTGTTTCTTTATCTTTGAGCCCTGGAATTACTAATTGACCTAAAACGGGTAAGGTTTATTCTGAATTCATGTCAGATAGGGAGAAAAACATGCATATGTGTCTTTAGTGTATGTAAACTTCTGCTTTCAACTGTATGTAGGGTTTTCATTATGTTCTAATACTTTTAAATGGTTAAAGAGCAGAGATTGGAGCCGGCACCGATATCAGCGGGTGTCAGCTGTTATCAGCTGGTGTCAGCTGTGATAATCAGTTGGCACCCGTTGCCTGTGGAGCGGACTTAGCATTGGAGTGTCCTTACTGACAATAGGACGTACCTATATGTCTATTGTTAGTAAGGAATTAAATCATGTTCTTTTGTCTAGTTTCTGAGGAAGCTAGGTAACAACCTTTAGTGACTGTTCACACGCCAGTTTTTAGAACCCAAATTCATATCTAACAATGCTCAGTGTGGTTTACATTGATTTCAATGTAGTAAACGTTTCGTCATTCAGGCGATATACGTTTTTACATATGGATGCGTTTAATGAATCTGATCAAAGAATTGACATGCCAATTCTTGATCCGTTTTACGCATCACAAAGCCTATCTAAAACTATAGGGTACGTGTCCGCTGCACAGGAAACGTATCCATACGCACCACACTTTGAGTACGTTTTCTTTTCCGCAGTGTTTTTCAATATCTTTTTCGGATTGATAAACGCCGTGTAAACATACCCTTATGGAAGCTGTTAGCCTGGGGACTCATGGTCCGTCAGACACATGCAGACGAACCAGGGCCGCCAACGATCGGATGAAATTGCTGGTGAAAAAAAGATATGTCACCTCCAAAATGTGATGCCATTGGCAGAAGCCATTTCATCCCCACTTGGCTGCCAGACCATGGGACCCGGCCATAGAGCTCTTACTGGTATTGCCACACAACTTCCCTATAGAATATCAAGTTTACCTAGTTCTCCAGTAATACATTCCACTCCCACCAGTGACTAGTCAGATTTGCCATTCAGAGCCTTTTTTCTGCTTTCTTACCTTTATATAGGTCATGTTTCCCTGTGTATCTCATTAGTGGTGTTTTCTAATCCTACATCTCTTTCTGGAGACAAGCAGGTGAGGAGACTTTGAAGGTAATGAGCAGAAACATTTGCATTTCTGTCAAACAAATGTGTGATGAATCAGCTGGTGTTCACGTTATGTCACATAAATCCAGTGCAAATCTTAACATCGCAGCTTCACTTACTATAGAGCAGAGATACAGGAAAACATCCGACAGCCTAAATCAACCTAAAGTATATATTTGCATATAAACCAAGGTACACCGCATGACAAGTCTCCCACACTTATTTTATGCATCGTACTATGCAATATACATTGTGTACTACATTGCCACACTGTGTATACTATATACATCTACCGCCATGTCATTCTGTTAGGGCATGTCCACACTGCAAGGGTTTTCAGACGGTTTTTCATTCGGTTTGCGGTTTTTCAGACCGTGTGAAAAAACCGGCCGAAAATGAGCACAATTGTGCTGTATGAAAAACCCGTGCTGTTTTGCCGCCCGCGGTCCGCTCAAAAAACATTGAGCATGTTCATTCTTCCGTCCGGTTTCCGTGTGCCGTGTGAACGCAGCCTTACTGATTTCAGACCGTTCTCCCTATGGCATTCAGATCAAGTACCAGCTTGATGGAAGGCTGTTCAACCTTCATCACCTTAAAGGGGTTGTCTCATTTCATTGATTCATCTTACCTCAGTCCTGTCTTCTTGTTTTTATTTTGAATTCAGGGGCGTGTTTACTGGCTTCCACTAGGCTGCAGTAGAAGCCAGGTCTGTAGCTATAGCAACCAGTGCTGGCAGCCTATCAGGAGATATCAAACAGGTCTGTAGCTATAGCGCCCTGAGGAGCTGATGCACCCCAAATACAAAAGGGGAATTTTCTCAGAATAGGTAGGACACTGTTAATGGACATATATTGCAAAGTGACTTGTTTTTGCAAGATCTTTATCATAAAAAAAGCAGCAATCCTTGTAGTGAGACAACCCCTTTAAGTCCAAGGCAAAAGTGTCCAAGACAATAGTCGTTGATTTGTAATATGCAGATGATTGCGCCATATTTGTGCCATATTTGCCAACAGGTGTGGTCTGTGGAAGTCCAAACCACTCTGATACTCTCTGCTGAGGGTTACAAAAGCCTAGGACTGCCGCTCAAGATCTGGAAAACAATGATCTTCTACCAAGATGTCTCCGGCAAGGTCACTGAGCTCCCAGCAATCACCGTCACTAAGGATACTCTGGAAGTTGTTGAGCACTTTTCCTACCTTGACAGCCATTGAGGAGAAAGTTCAGCATGGCTTCAGTTGTGCCAGAAAGTGTTTTAGGAAACTGCGACATAGGGGTTTTCAAGAATCGGAATAGGGTTAGAGGTGCCACACTCCTAGCGGGTCACGAGTACTCAATGTAAAGGCCAAGAGGGTTGATACCAATGAGAAGAAAATCCACGGCACACCTTAGGTTTGATGTTGCATTAAATCAGCTCCCCATGTGTTACAAAAGAAGATAATAAGATAAGGTATAGAATATTTCCACAGTTCCACATTTCGGCCATGAGTGACCTTCATCGATAGGGACCGGTATAGTGGGAGCAGAAGCAGGTAGAGGGGTCTCCACTATCTGCTCCTGCTCCCACTATACCGCTACCTGTCAATGAAGGCCACTCTGGGCCGAAACATATGAGGGCTTTTATTCTGATGGACAAGACGTACTTTTTAATATTTAAAAGTATATAATGTACTGGGTAAGTTGTGTGTAAATAATATGTTATCTGTATTCTGCTAATTAATACAACTCCAGCAATACCAAATATGTTTTGTTTTAGTATCATAAAAAAATTCAAATATTCTCAGTTTTTTAAATTTGTGTCGCAGAGTCATTTTGTACTTCTACCTACGGACCTGAGTGAGAGGAATTTTCTGCAGCCTGAAGTGTACTTTTTATTGGTACCTTTTTGGTGTAGGTACAGCTTTTTTAAATCACTTTTTTATGAAATCACCAAAAAAAAAAACAATTGTTGGTGTTTGGAATTTTTTTCTTCTTCAGAGTTTAGCATGTGGGATAAATTATATTTTAATAGATTGGACTTTTACAGACATGGCAATACAAATTATGCATAACTTTTTAATTTTTTTTATTTATTTGTAAAAACGGCCACAAAAAAGTGAGTTAAAACTTTTATTATTTTTTTTAATTTTTTAATTTTTTTACTTTTTTTTAAAAAAAAGTTTTAATCATGGGGTTCTATCAGCTCCATTTATGTAGGTAATTGGGACCAGGCGGGATGCCCGCTCTCCCCCTTTTCCTTTTTATTTTGGTATGGGATTGATGCAGGGAAATTTTCGCGGTGATCAGGGGTTAGGGGGGTTAGGGGGGTTTGGGGTGAAAACTCCCCTTTAAATCCTCAGCCTATGCGGAGACTTGCTAAATTTTTTTCTCACGGAAACCGAGGTCTCTCTTCCGGGAGATTTGGGGATTCTGGGGGGGGTTTGGGCCCATTTTGCCCAAACCCTAAAATTAAAAAATGCTAAGGGGCTCGGCTCTCGGGGTTCTATCCCGCCCCTTTGGGGTTCCTCTCCGATTTGCGATCCTCTTTTCCCCCTTTAAACCCGGGAGACCTCGTCGTTCAAATATTTGGGGGTCCAAATGCCTTTCATCTTTAGGGCAAAAATTTTGTTTTTTAATTTTGCCCCTTTTTTTCTAGAATTTTGACAAGACCTTTCCCGAAATGGGAGAAGGGGGATTTTCCCGGAAAAGGTAGGATTAACATCCTAAAAATGAAATGTTCTTCCCCGCTTATTGTACCTTTTTCCCGGCGATTCCCATCAAGCTACCCCGGGCCTTTTTTTGGGGGGGCCCCCCCCCCCCCCCCCCCCGGGCCCCCAAAGCTAACCCAGCTCGTTTGGGCACCCAGGTTGCCAGGGTCCGGAAACAAACCCCCCCCCCCCCCCGGGTCAGACCAAAAATCAGAGGGAGGTTTGTCCTTCCGGGACTTCCTAACTTTCTAAATTTTCTGCGGTCTCGGTGCGAATCATAGATGCTTTTAACGACACAGAGGGAAAAGCTTTGGGTTGTCTTGAGTCCCCAAAAATTTGGGGCCCCCGATAGGGCCCTTCCATGGCTTCCACCTCAAAGCTGCCGAAGGAGGTCAGCTCCGGGGTTTGGTGCCCTCATTGCCAGACCCCGATTTCGACATGTAGGTATATGCCTCTAAGGGGGGGAAAAAAAAATTTTTTTTTTTTATCTGCCCAGGGGGGCCTTGTACCCCAGTTGTGGGAAAACCGGCTGTCCCCCAATCTCTTTTCCCCGCCCCCCTTCAGTATTTAGGCCAAGGGCCAGCCACACCCCCCTTTTATTTGTGTTGTTACCCGAGATTTTGAAGGGTTATGAAGGGGAATTGGTGGTCGTGGGTCCTCCAAATCGTTTCGCTAGATTCCATATACCCCAAATGCGAAAATGTGTACGCAAGTTTGGGAAAAAGGGCTCAACCCCATAGACCCCCCAACTTTTTAGTTGGGGGTGTCTGGGCAGAAAATTCGGAAAAAGTGCCCTTTTGGCGTATATAGACTTTATTAGTTCTTCCCCGTCAGAAAAGGTTGGGTTTTCAAAAAGGGGCTGGGAACGAGAGCTAAGGGAAACCCTTTCCGAGGAGGTGTGGCACAAAAAAGTTCCCGATCACTCATAGGGCCTCCCTGTCTCTACCGAGCACATAACTTAATTTAAAAATTTTTATTGGTTGGAAAAAAAATTCCCGGCCTTATTTAAACCTTGCCTACCCCACCCGTCCCAGTACTGTTGGCGGTGCCCAAATTTGATAGGGAACCATGGGTCATATTTGGTGGGGTGCCCGGGTTTTACAACCTTTCTGGTGCCAAAGGGCATCGATCTTATCTTTAGAAAAAGGGAAAAAAACTCCAAAAAAGATCCCGGGGGACTCTTCTTCTTCGATTTTCCCCCTCCCCGGGGATATCCTCAGGGGGCCCCTTCATCACTTTTCCTTTATTTGGCTGCTAAAAAGTTTTAAACCCCAAGACTCTGGCTCTCCACAACCTGCCCGTCTATAGCGGTTTGGGTTTTTGAGGAAATACGGGCCTTGCAGAGATGGAAGAGTTTCGGACTGACTCTCCGCTATGTTACAGAAAAATATTCTATATGTGTGGAAGATTGGATTACATTCTGCCAATCGGACCAGTATCTCTTCTGGTTCTTGTTAACGGATTATTTTACAAATCCGACGGTCGGGAACTAGTTTTGGGAAAGTGGTACAGATCGATTCTTCTTTCACTCGGGGATCAGTGTCACAACCGTGCCGGCCATAGGTTTCTGAGTTTTGCTTTGTTTTTTTTTGTTTCTTAATTTTTAGTTTGTATCCTTATTGATTCTAGTAAAGTTTATCTAAGAGTGGCTTATAAGAAGGAAACTAAACAATTGGTGAAAAGACTTACTTTTACCTATCTGTTGGGTCGGTTCAAACCTCCTCATGGGACCTCGATTGAGACCACAAACTCAAATGATTAATGCATTTAAGAGAAACTTAGCCAATCTTTTTCCCCTTTGGAGGATAGGTCCAACAGATACAGTATTCAAATTGGAGACTGAATACCCATATCTCTCTGTCAAATAAATAGTATGATTTTCTCAGCATTTCCTATATCTGATTCTGTATCATGACGGAGGAGAGATTGATATGCTAGTATTGTATTGCATAATTTGTATTTCCTACAGTTTCTACATTGGATCTGTCTATACTTGCTTTTTTGTACTTCTTATAATCCTTTCAATAAAGAGTTTGAATATGAAAAAAAAGTTAACATTTTCAGTGACAAATAGGGGGCACGATAGCGTGTACACCCTTCTGCATTGTATAAACAATGTAGAATGGTGTTTAAAGATGGTGGCTCCATCACTTCCTACCTGGGGCAGGAATGTTAATACGATCGTATTGTATGTGTATATAGTGTACGTCCAGTACAACAATAGGTCAACACATATTATTTTCCTTTTCATCTTCTTTTAAATGGTGTATATATACTTCATTACACTTAATGAGATAGTAGAAAATAGTAAATAGTGTAATACTCCAGTTTCAAGCAGCTGAAGTTTCAATCCATTTGGTAGATAGTACATGCTACCCCGCTCAAGGAGAAAGGAGGCGGGGTAGCTTCCGAATGGGCCGTATTTCGGTCCATAATTACGCGCCAAAGTGCGCAAATTACGGGCTGAAAACGGCCCATTCATTACGGTAATCCACAGTTCTCATAGAGAACTATGGATTACGTCTCCTGTCCCTGCTCGGCGAATATGCCGAGGGGGGGAGATAATTGACAGGTCACTTTCTAGTGGCGTATACGCGCCGCTAGTAATGATTGTCTATGGGCCGGCGAAGCGCCGGCCCCCCGCCCCCGCCCCGCCCCCATCCACACGGCGTAATTGCGGGGCGTAATTAAGTCCCGCAGTTAAGCCGTGTGAAAATAGCCTTAGCCTGAATGAGATTGCATGTACCACCGGCTGAATGGATTGAAATTTTGGCCACTTGAAACTGGAGTATTCCACTATTTACTATTTTCCACTATGAATGAAGGGTATATGACGGACGGTCATAATAATATGGCTCTAAATTTTTTAGCTCTTTGCCTTCTGAAAGCCATAACTTTTTTATTTTTCCACCTACATAGACATATGAGGGCTTTTATCTTGCGGGACAAGTTGTACTTTCTAGTGGTGTTATTCATATTACTATAGAGTGTACTAGGGAACGGCAAGAAAATTCTAAGTGGGGCAAAATATGAAAAAAAACGTGCCATGTTTGTGGGAGGTTTGTTTTTACGGAGTTTATTATTTACAGGTTGATACGCATCCGCCAATACCAAACATGTAGGGTTTCCGTTATGTTTTGGTACCGTAAAAAAATTCCAAACATTTTCTATTCTTGAAATTTGCGCCGTGGTGCCATTTTGTGCGACCAATAACTTTTTAGTACTAAAACCTATGGACGTCAGTGAGGTGGCATTTTTTGCGAGCAGATGTTTACTTTTTAATGCTATCACTTTGAAATGATGCAACTTTTTTTGATTACTTTTATTCCAATTTTTATGTGATGTGAAATGACCAAAAAAAGGCAATTTTGGCGCTTGGAATTTTTTCTTCTACAGTGTTCAGCGTACGGGATAAATTATATTATATTTTATAGATCAGACTTTTTTGGACGCGGCGATACCAAATATGTGTAATTTTTTAAATTATCTTATTGTTTTTATTTGTAAAATGGGGAAAGGGGGGGGATTTGAACTTTTAATACTTTTTTTTGTACTTTAAAACCTTTTTTTTTTTTTTTTTTTAGCTTAACATTTAGTCCCCGCGATTGTTAATACAGCCTAATGCATTGCACAGGCAATGCATTAGGGTGTGCAAAGATGGTGGTTTCCCCACTTCCTGTCTGCGGACGGAAGTGGGGCAAACAGGAGCATGGCAGCGATCAGAGCCTTCACAAGGCTCTGTGCTGCCATGTTAGCCCGTCGGGACTCAGCAATCTTATTGCTGATGTCCCAATCGGGATGAAAAACGGTGCTTTTCAGTCATTCAGACGCCGCGGCCATCTTTGCAGCGGCGCCTGATGGATTAAACAGCGCAAACGGGAGGCGTCCTAGATCATCTTCTCCTCCCTCCTCTTGTCACTCCTCCCCGCCACCCCGACCCTGCTTTACCTTCGGGGACAACCCGATCGCTGCAGAAGAAGACCCTGGCCCCTCTCACTCTTCTCGTACCGCGAGCCCCAAGGAGCAGAGAAAGCGTCAAGCCTCCAAAATGATCGAGTGAGACATTGAGAACATCATTAACCTCCTCACTCTGGAATCGTCGTACTCAGGACTCTTATTGCCTTGACGCTAAATTCTGAACTCCCTACATAGGGGGGATGTCAAGGCTTAAGGGCTGAAATCTATTATTGCTGAGGCTCTGCATGTTTCCCCCACTGGGTCTCCCTCACTTTTTGTTGGTTCCCTACCATTTAATCACCCCACTATCCATACAAATTGTGACATGACCGGCCAAGTTCTGATATATCACCTATTTTTTGGGCCACCGTCAGTTGGGCCCCATTAATCCAGGACTTCTCCCTCCGTACTATTGACTCAGTTTTTGTTAATTCATACCCAAGTTTTTGGCGGGAAGAAGTGAAGTCACTTTGCACATTTTCTGAGGAATAACTTGTTGTGTTTTGTTGTATTTTCCTTCCTCGGAGTGCCAGGCTTAACATAGCCTCTCGTTTATACGTAGTTTGTTCGTCTTTCTTGGTTTCTGTTTTTTTTTTTGTTTTGTTTTGTTTTGTTTTGTCTTGTTTTGTTTTTTTTTTCTCTTTTCTTCTTCTCTTCTCCTCTCTCTTTCTCCATCCCCTCCTCCCCCCTTCCCCGCCACTTTGGGTCTCTTCTCTTGAGCCGGGAAAATGAAAGTAGTATCCTGGAATGTCAAGGGTCTACGCTCCCCTAACAAACGCCTGATGGTCTTGAAACACCTTAAACGTTTAAAAGTTGACATAGCATTCCTCCAGGAGACACATCTACCAGAGCAAGATTTCGAGCGAATGAAGCGGCTGTGGGTGGGTCAGGTGATTGGTTCACCCGCAATAGACAACAAAGCAGGTGTGCTTACACTTATAGGAAAGGCAAGTTAACGCTCAGATTCTCACCACCAGACACTATAGTGAGGGGAGTGGATAACGCACTCTGGCGTTTGCGAGGAAATCTGGTCACTCTACAAATTTATGCCCCAATATCAGAGGTTCACAACTTTTTACAAAGGTCAGAACCCATTATTTTGAGCGACACCACGGACTCAAAATCCTGGGAGGCGACTTTAAAATCCACCAGCACCCCAGAGGATCGGAGGGGAAACCTAGGTTCGAGACCATACATCAACAGTCTAGTAAAATTCCCTATCCTATCCATCTTTTGACTAATAAACTTGACGTCAGCGATGCTTGGCTGTAACCGCATCCTGAGGGACGTGAGTTCTCCTTTTTTGTCCCCCACCCCCACAACACCTGGAAGACGGATCGATTATCTTTAATGTTTTCAAAGGGGCTCATGTCAAGAGTAACGGAGGCTCAGATCGGCGACTTAGTCCATATCTGATCATTCCACCTGTCATCCTCTTCTGTTTGCGATCCGCTTCCATCCCCCGAGGTCACTATTTCATCTGTGATTTCCCTCCTTCTTTAGCAAAGGATGAGATTCCAGTTGACCTTCAGGGCTGGTGGATGGAATTTAACTCGCACAATGCAATACACAAGAGACTCCCCATTATACTGGGACACAGCAAAGTAGTTCTTCAGATGGAGTGATCGAATATGTCTCTAGACTTAAGCGTTAACTATTGACAAAATCAGCCACTTTAGTAAAGCATTACGCGTTCGGCCTATGATGCATTCTTGCATGCCTCCTCCCACGAGAATAAAACTACCTGCAAAACACAAAACGAGATATGAAGCACTGGTTGGAGAAGAAGAACTCTTTTCCAAATCTAAATGGAGGCGTAAACCTATTTCGCATTGGTATCAAACCAGTTAGACTTACTATCCAATGTTGGCTAAAGGCCACCATCCCCTTCCTTACCTTCTTCCGATGAGGGATCATGATAGAAGTAATGGTGTCGGAGGTGGAAATTTACAGGATAATTCTCCGCTCTTTTACCAGGCAGCGCTCTACACTGAACAATCACCTAGGACAGGAAGGCCTCGACGTGATTGGCTTGAAAAGTATCGACCCCCTGGTCTCACGGCGGAAAGAGGTTTCAATATTGGGAGGCCCCAATTTCTGAGCTGAAATAAATCAGCTATTGAAATTAAGCAAAATAAAGCCCCAGGACCTGATGGGTTTTACCGTTGAATTCTTCATTTTTTTTAAGATATCAAGGCTTTGAAAGCCGCAAATTAACCACCTACTCTTCTGTCTCTGTTTTAACTTCTTATCTATCTGGTTCACCTATGTCCTACCCCAATGAAACTACAGCCTACATCAGATTATCCCAAAATCAGGAAAAGACCCCGATCCCTAGCCTCCTCGTACCGCCCGAGTCTCCTCTCATTAACCCAGCTATCTTTAAACTGCTCTCCAAAATCCTTGCAGACCGATTGGCTATCATCATACCCAAACTAATTGGCTCTCACCAAGTAGGCTTCGTCCCACGGGAGATCGGCCAATAAATCTAACATTAGAAAAGTCTTACTCATCATGGATGAGGTCAAAAAGCTCCAATACACCACCCTACTCGGCCTCTCAGACACAGTTCGACACAGAGATAGAATTTGACTTCGGTCGACTGGGGTTGGCTGGACCTATGTTTGACAAAATTGGCTACAGGAACCATTTCGTCGCATCTTCCTGTCCACTCTATATACCAACCCTGGCCGCCCGTATCAGTCTCCAGGCTTTCTGTCCTCCCCCCTTCTCCCCTGCAAACGCGGCTACTAGGCAAGGGTGCCCCCCTATCCCCCTTAAACCTTTTCAATTTAGCAATTGCCACTTGCTAGGTTTTCTGAATGAACCTCTTCCCATTTTGAGGAATCTCTGTTAAAATCATACGTAGCAGAAACTTGTCTTTTTGCCGATGACATAATTTTTTACTCAAACATCCGGATAGGGACCTCCCTCATTTTATTCCCAACCACATGAGACAATTTCAGGACCTTCTCAGGCTTTAAAAATTAATGCAATCACACAGACAGAACTTCTGAGACTCCGCACCCTAACTCACGTTCAATTTCACTTGACCCACCTAGACACCCCAATCAACATAGCCAATAAATCCATTAAATACCTCGGAGTCTAACATATGGAAATCGCCGGAAAACGATTTACTTCCCTCAACTTCCCCCCCCTCATCACTGAAAATTAATCAGAGAGTAGACAGATGGTCAAAATTACCAACCGCTTTCCCTCTTAGCCATGCCACCTCGTCCGCTATGATGAGCTTCCAAACTTTAAACCCCCTTCAAAACCATCTCCCCCTACTACTGAAACACCTCCGAAGTTAAGATCATTCAGGCGGGATTCTCAAGATTCATCTGGGCAGGAAGAAGCCCCCGAAAAAAGGGGAAATCCGCCCTCACTAAGCATATGCTTCCCAGAAAATTGGGGGGCATAACCTTCTGATGTGCGTCTGTACAAACATAAGCGTGTAACCTCAGACTTGCTTAGACTGGATTTAAATAACCTCTTACTATTCCAACCACAGAACTCGAGTCAGCACTCCCGCATTCCCCATGGGACCATTCTCATCGGCTCTTCACACACCAAATTGGCCAACATTCCTCGTGACCATTATAGCTACCCACCTAATGCGCGACAACGCCGATCGCTACCCACCTAGAAGATCAGGCCTAAACTATTTAAACTCCCAGCCCAATCATAGCAAAATACATGGCGGATATCTGGTCACCCTGAGCTTCCGCAGGAATGAGAATGGACCCTCATCTTCGCGCTTGGAAAGAGAAAGGTATAGTCGCGGTGGGTCACCTGCTTCAACATTCAAAAAGGCAACTACACTCATTGGCCCGTGCACCAAAGCTTATACAGCATTCCGACCTCCTACCCATTTCCTTACATTCGTACATTCGCTCATAGTCCCATAACTTTTCCTTAGGGTCCAGAGTAATTAATCTCACTAAGGAATTTCCCTCAAACAACGATTTTGAATGAATTAGAGGGCCCCCAGACCTGTCGAAATTCCCTCTCTCTGTTGTACGCAAAAACTGAGGGTAGTCCACAATTCCCAGAGAAAGCGCTAAAAACTACTGACCAAGTGGGAAGAGAATTTTCCCAGACCTGAATATCCCACAGGTAGCCTTAGCCATGTTCACACTGCTTATTCACGGCGGATTTGTGCTCCGTTATTGAGCGCACAAATCCGGCGTAATCACGGGGCGGACGCGGGCGGGGCGAGCGCGGCGGGGGCGCCGCACCCGCCCAAGACAATTCATTGTTTACCGCGCGTCCTCGCTGTAAATAATGTGCATGTCACTTTCTCCCCCCCGCGGCGTATTTGCCGAGCAGGGAGGAGCGACGGAATCCACTATTCTCTATGAGAGGCAATGGATTAACCGTAATGACTCCGACGGATAGGCGCCGTATTGAAGAACGCAAACCGGCGCGGAATACTGCGCCAATCCGTCGCAAATATGCCTGGTGAACGGGCCACTTATAGGGATGGAAGAAAATCAAAAAGGCCTGAAATCATTAGAAATGGCGAGAAACTTATTTCCGTTTAAGCAAATCGAGCATTTATGGATTAAATACATCCCCACCCCACCCACTTGCCCCCAATCGTAAGCTTCCTGCCCTAAAATGCTCACGAGCCAAAACAGACCTATCCACGGGATAGGACATGCCCCCACTCACAGAAATTTTGGGGAGAACTGAGAAACCTTAAACTAAAGTGGTCCTTGGATGTCCCGCATTGTCTCCTTCTTTTTGCCTTTTCCACGACTTTCACTGCCTTAGCAAGTACCACAACGAGCGTCGCTTCATATCCTCCTTCTCGCGTCGAACACGTTGCCATCCTAAACAATTGGCTGGAGACCTCAATGCCTAGGAGTGGGAAGGTTCTGCGCTAGACAGAACTTACCTCAATCTTGAGAGGGTAGAAGTTATAATCGTCAAAATTGACCTTAACAAAAATTCTTTACCACTTGGAAAACCTACAAAAGAAGCCTTCTGTCTTCAGAGGACATTAGGTCTCTGGTTCTCCCTTTAGGCTTACCAAGTGGTACCTTGAGGGTGTACTAGGGGGATCCCTGGGGCGCCTCTATATTCTGAGAGCGCGCCTAACTAGACTTGCTCGAATTTCTATGCCAGGCTAACTCTTATTCTTATCTATAAGCCTTGGTAGTATTGCTTGTGTATTTTGGGGAATGAAACCTGGTCGTCAGGGCTAATTAATGGATACCCCACTCTGTTCGAACTAACTAGATTCCCTTCCCCACTGCGGCGGTGAACCGCCCCTACCTCCCCCTCCCCCCCACACCTTTTTTCATTTTTTCTTTCTTTTTTTGTATTTATTTTGCCATGTGTCGTTTTTTTCTGGCTATTGCTTTATGTCTTAAAATGAAAATTGGTTCCTCAATCGAACTATCTGTAGAGCCCCGCTCGTCTCTTTAAGGCGAGTGGTCTTCTACTTTCACCTCGATAAGTTTGAAACTCACATCAATAATCATTGTTCTTGCTGTCAGCATCTCATTATATTTACTCTCCATCAAAAACAATGTACACATTCTGTTATAAGTTTATTGTGAAGTTCACGAGAAACCAAATAAACACATGTTAAAAAAAAACAAGCAAAAAAAAACCAGCGCAAACGGGCGACCGCCCCCCTCCCGCGCTCAAACCGCCGGGTGTTAGCGGCAATTAGCTGCTAACACCCACCGGCTGTGGAACAGGATCGCGGCGCGATCCCGTTTCATAGCCACTTACCGGCACTATGATGTACTCATATGTCATAGGTCGGTAAGGCATACCTCCCAACTTTTAGAGATTGCAAAGAGGGACACGTCAAGCCACGCCAATATATGTTGCTCTGTTGTTGCATTGGACATTGAATGTGGGAAGCAAGGAGGAAGCTCCCGTATAGGTCACTGGTGGATACTCTGTAAAAATACCCTGTTTCCCCGAAAATAAGACAGTGTCTTATATTAATTTTTGCTCCTAAAGACGTTTGTAAGACTTATTTTTAGGGGATGTCTTATCTTTCCATGAACAAGAATTCACATTTATTGTTGAACAAAACATCAACATGTATTAATATACTGTAGTGTTTTTATCACAAACATCAGCATCAGCAGCCAAACTCTGAATTGCATAAAAAAAATGTGCTAGGTCTTATTTTGGGGGTGGGGGGGGGTGTGTCTTATTTTCGGGGAAACAGGGTAAGGTGGTGAATATATGAAAATATATGAAAATACATAGTATGTGTACTGTGTGTTTGTATAGCATTGTGTGTGTGTGTGTGTGTATATTGTATGTGTCTGTGCTGATGGCTGGCTGTTCTGCACAGTGGGCTATGGTGGGTCGGGGATGGCACCAGGGCTCTGCTGGTGTTCCTGGAGACGTCTAACATTTACTACACTAGCGGCAAGATGTCCCAGAGGCCGTCCCTGCCATCTATTTCCCTGGAACAGGTGAGGGGAGCACACTATTCACTTGTTTCACAGTAGTCATGTGAGGGGACACCAGAGGCGTGACTTTAAGCTCCTGGGACCTAATGCAAAAAGTTAAATGGGCCCTCCAGCTACCATGTGCTATTTACAGTGTTACTGTCTCCCTATGTGGCTGAAGGTCTTTTGGGCCCCCTAAGGCTAGGTTCACACGGCTTAAAATGGGCCGTATTTCGGTCCGTAATTACGCGCCGAAGTGCGCCAATTACGGGCCGAAAACGGCCCATTCATTACGTATACGCGCCGCTAGCAGTGATTGTCTATGGGCCGGCGAAGTGCCGGCCCCCCGCTCCCGCAGTTAAGCCGTGTGAACCTAGCCTAAGGCTGCAGGGCTGCTACGTCTGAATCCCCTGTAGCTACGCCCCTGGGGGGCACATAGCTTTTTTCCTTTAAAGGCATGTTCACACGGCTTAAAATTGGACGTATTTCGGTCCGTAATTACGCGCCGAAGTGCGCCAATTACGGGCCGAAAACGGCCCATTTATTATGGTAATTCACAGTTCTCATAGAGAACTATGGATTATGTCTCCTCTCCCCGCCCGGCGAATCCGAGTAATTGCGGGGCATAATTACGTCCCGCAATTAAGCCGTGTGAACATAGCCTAACTCTTTACTTTGCCTCCTCCAGAACTTTCTGTCCAATTTTTTTGCATTCACAGAAACTTTTGCAGGATATATTGTTTACTTCACTAAAGGGCGACCTACCTAACCTAGCGACCTACCTACTCTAATTGTGGCAAGAGGCAAAGTAAAATAGGGGATCACTTGAATGACAATATACTGCTGTACATAAGTACCGTAGTATATTGTACTAGTGATCACTTGTACAAATACCCAGATGAGACTTAAAAACCCCCATAAAAAAGTCAGAATTGTGTCTTTGTTAGTCGTCTCAGCTTTGCTATAAAATTGGAATTAAAGGTGGAAAAAAGTCATATGTACCCTAAAATGGAAAATAATAATACAAATAAAAACCCGAGCCCCATAAAAACTTAGGGGAACATGTATGACAACTGTCGAGATCTAAGGGTATGTTCACACGGTGAAATGCGTACCAAAATATGTACTTAACAATGTTTCAGTCAGATCTCATTGATTTCAATTTAAAATTCATTCCACCGTTCATATTGAGTTTTGCGGACGTGCACAAAGACGTGACATAAATTCTTGATCCGTTTTATGCATGTAAAATCCCCATGGGGTGCGTTTTTGGAGGTTAAAAAACGTATCCAAATACTGTATGTACCACACCTTCTGCTACGTGTTTAGATGCTTTTACGTTCCTAAAATAAACATTAGGTCCAAATTTGGGTTCAAGTTATCATAGGTTAATTTAAAAGAAAACTTAGCGAAATACGCATCAAATATGTATCTAAATGCGCATTACAGATGCGTTTTTGGATAAGTTTTTTGGATGCAGATTTCGGACTGATTTCAATATGTTAATTTACCTACTGAAAACCATATCAGACGCCGTGTGAACCTACCCTAAGACTTTCTTTGTTGCCCATAGCAACCAATCAGAGCTTCCCTTTTATTTCCTATAGTGCTCTGGAAAAATGAAAGGGGCGCTCTGATTGGTTGCTATGGACAGTTTTCATATGTGTGGCCCAAGGTTTCATTAAAGGGGTTTTCTCGCTACGAATATCATAGTTGAAAAGGAGGGGACCAAAAATCTAAGCATGTCTGTCCTTGGTTATCATAAGCAAAGTGCTATAGTTTAGGAGAACGGGCTGTTTGTTTAGTGCTTGGGTAGCGAAGTGAGAGCTCCGGTCGGGTTACGCCCAGGTCCCAGCCCTGGTCGTAATCGGGAACGCATGTCTTTGGGAGGAAACAGGTCATGGACAGGAGCGCGCAGGGGGACGTGTGCACGGACGAGAGAGAGAGTGATATCACTGACAGCAAGCAGAGGTAAGTGCGACGTATGCGTGCGGGCTTTGTCACTGACAGCAAGCAGTGGTAGGTGCGACGTATGCATGCGGGGTTTGTCACTGACAACAAGCAGTGGTAAGTGCGACGTATGCGTGCGGGGTTTGACACTGACAGCAAGCAGGGGTAAGTGCGACGTATGCATGCGGGGGTTTGTCACTGACAGCAAGGGGTGGTAGCTGCGATGTATGCGTGCGGGGTTTGTCACTGACAGCTAGCAGTGGTAGGTGTGATGTATGCGTGCGGGGTTTGTCGCTGACAGCAAGCAGAGGGAAGTGCGACGTATGCATGCGGGGTTTGTCACTGACAACAAGCAGTGGTAGGTGCGACGTATGCGTGCGGGGTTTGTCACTGACAGCAAGCAGTGGTAGGTGCGAGGTATGCATGCGGGGTTTGTCATTGACAACAAGCAGTGGTAAGTGCGACGTATGCATGCGGGGTTTGTCACTGACAGCAAGCAGTGGTAGGTGCGTCGTTTGCGTTGGGGGTCTGTCACTGACAGCAAGCAGTGGTAGGTGCGACGTATGCGTGCGGGGTCTGTCACTGACAGCAAGCAGTGGTAGGTGCGACGTATGCATGAAGGATGTGTCACTGAGAGCAGGCAGGTGTAGGTGCGATGTATGCGTGCGGGGTTGGTCACTGACAGCGCGAGGTAAGTGCGAGTAAAGCGTGCGGGGTTTGTCAAATGACAGCAAACAGTGGTAGGTGCGACGTATGCGTGCCCGGGGTTTGTCACTGACAGCAAGCAGTGGTAGGGGGCGACGTATGCATTGCGGGGTTTATCACTGACAGCAAGCAGAGGGAGGTGCGATTATGCATGCGGGGTTTGTCACTGACAGCAAGCATGGTTTGGTGCGATGTATGCATGCGGGTTTGTCATTGACAACCAGCAGTGCTATGTGCGACTTATGCACGCGGGGTTTGTCACTGACAGCAAGCAGTGGTTGGTGCGTCTTATGCGTGCGGGGTTTGTCACTAAGCAAGCAGTGGTAGGTGCGACGTATGCATGCGGGGTTCGCGCTGTTCAATGACAGCAAGCAGTGGTAGGTGCGACGTATGCGTGCAGGGTTTGTTACTGACAGCAAGCAGTGATAGGTGTGCCGTATGCGTGCGGGGTCTGTCACTGACAGCAAGCAGTGGTAGGTGCGACGTATGCGTGCGGGGTTTGTCACTGACAGCAAGCAGAGGTAAGTGCGACGTATGCATGCGGGGTTTGTCACTGACAACAAGCAGTGGTAGGTGCGACGTATGCGTGCGGGGATTGTCACTGACAGCAAGCAGAGGTAAGTGCGACGTATGCATGCGGGGTTTGTCACTACAACAAAACAGTGGTAGGTCTGACTATGCGTGCGGGGTTTGTCAAATGACAGCAAGCAGTGGTAGGTGCGACGTTTGCGTGCGGGGTTTGTCCTGACAGCAAGCAGTGGTAAGTGCGACGTATGCATGCGGGGGTTTGGGCACTGACAGCAAGCAGTGGTAGGTGCGACGTATGCGTGCGGGGTTTGTCACTGACAGCAAGCAAAAGGGAAGTGCGACGTATGCATGCGGGGTTTGTCACTGACACAAGCAGTGGTAAAGGGGCGACGTATGCATGCGGAGTTCGTCCTGACAGCAAGCAGAGGTAAGTGCGACGTATGCATGCAAGGTTTGTCACTGACAGCAAGCAGTGGTAAGTGCGACGTATGCGTGCGGGGGTTTGTCACTGACAGCAAGGGGTGGTAGATGCGATGTATGCGTGCGGGGTTTGTCACTGACAGCAATCAGTGGTAGGTGCGACGGATGCGTGTGGGGTTTGTCACTGACAGCAAGCAGAGGTAAGTGCAACGTATGCATGCGGGGTTTGTCACTGACAGCAAGCAGTGGTAGGTGTGACGTATGCGTGCGGGGTTTGTTACTCACAGCAAGCAGTGGTAGGTGCGACGTAAGTTTGCGGGCTTTGTCACTGACAGCAAGCAGAGGTCCTCCAGCAGATAGAGAGAGATCATGTGCAGTCCCATGTAAACACAAACAGATAAAGCCCATAGTTTTGTTTGTTTTCTGAAGATCTGTAGAGGTCAGAAGTGTAATAATCTGCAGGATATATCACGGTGTGTGAGAGACAGAGAAAAAAACATCACCCATCTTTCCCAGAGGCCTGAATGTCAAATGCCCATTCTAATGACAAAGTATGTAGAGAGAGCAAGAAATGTAGATATACACTATCGAGTTACACTTAGCTTTTAACTTCCAACGACAGCTGAGAACCTTTCCCTTCCCCCGACTCACACAGAATTAATCCTCATGTGCACACTTTGGGGCGTGTCTGCAGAGAGAGAAGATACAACCTGCTGGGAGGAGAAACACGCCCCTTCATTTCACAAGCTCTGCTTAGCAACCAGTATAAACGGCTGCCATATGATGAAACGAGAAAACCACTTTAACTCCTGTTAACGGCCTATTTTTTTTGTCACACTCGTTTTTCCTTCCTCGTCTTCCCAGAGCCATAACTATTTTTTTCATCCACATAGACATTTGAGGGCTTTTATTTCCCGGGACAAGATGTACTTTCTAATGGTGTCATTTATATTTCTGTAGACTATACTGGGAAGCCGCAAATAAAATTTAAGTGAGGCAAAATGTGAAAAAAAAGTACTAGTTTATGGGAGTTTTTTTTTTTTACGCCGGTCACGCTTAGGTAAAAATTATGTATTATCTGTATTTTGCATATTGATACAAATCCGGCAATACCAAACATGTAGAGTTTTCATTATGTTTTGGTACCATAAAAAAATTCCAACATCTATCTTTGACATTTGCGCCCCGGCACCATTACCTGTGACCATAACTTTTTTTCCAACACCTACAGACTCGAGTGAGGGAGCATATTTTGTGGGCTGAAGGTTACTTTTTATTGCTACCAGTTTGGAATACATGTGACTTTTTTGATTCAATTTATTCCAATTTTTAGGGGACGTGAAATGACCCCCAAAAAATGCAATTTTGCCGTCTGGAATTTTTTCCTTCTACGGTGTTCAGCGTACGGGATAAATTATGTTTTATTTAAATAGATCGGACTTTTTCGGATGCGGCGATACCAAATATGTGTGACTTTTTTAATTATTTTAATTTTTTTATTTGTAAAATGGCGAAAGGGGGGTGATTTCAACATTTAATATTTTTTTATTTTTCTTACACTTTTTCTTGTTTTACGTTAACTTTGAGTCCCCCTAGGATGCTTCACCACTAGGGGGCATGATCATTTTTATAGCCTAATGTATTCACAATGCTTCCAGCTGCCATGTTTAGCGAATGGGACCCCACAATTTTGCCATGGGTGCCCCAATCGAAGTGAGGAATGCTTGTCATTGACTTTGATGCTGGGCATCTAAGGGGTTAAACAGTATGGGAGGGCGTGGGCATCTCACGCTGTGACTGGCGTTTCTTAGCTGCAGTTAGCAGTTAGCTCCCGCCAGCTATGTGGCAGGACCGCACCGCAATCCCGCTACAAAGCCCCTTAACGGCAATAGGACATACTCATACGTCATATGTCAGTAAGGGGTTAAATCACATAGTAAGTTCCCAAAAAACAATGGCCCAATTGCGTTTTTCCCTCTTCATCCCAAGTATTTTTTTTTGGCGGGGAGGGAGGAGTGCCTAGACGCTTTGGCTGTATGGGACCCTGAAAGGGTATGTTCACACGGCGTGTTGGGTCCGTATAAACATACGCTTTTAGATACTTCTTTGGATCCATCTGTCGGACCCCAAACGAACCCAAACACGCATCTAAGGCTATGTTCACACAACATAATTGTGGCGCATACAGTACGGCCACAATTACAGCGGGTGATTTGGGAGTCGCTCTGACTCCCAAATCCAGTGGCATGGGGGAGCCGGCAGCCCGCCGGCCCCATAGACGTTCATTACTCACGGCGCATATTTGCCGCAAGTAATTCACATATCACTTATCTCCCCGCGTGTACAATACGATCGTTGAGAAATAGTGCAAGAGTGCAAATACGACGCGAAATACGTGCCGAAATTAGCCCGTGTGAACATGCCCTAATAAATAGCAATGTGATTTACATTTACACTTGAAACACGCATCAGTGTTCAGATGAGTGATCACCAATGCGTCTCACTGCATCTTTTGGAACCGTCTTTCGGATCTGTTCCAAGAATTATCATGTCAATTCTTGGTCCGAAAGACGCAGCAGGAGCCCTATAATAAACTATACGGTGCGATCCTGCTGCAGCCAAACACACAACTGCTTGTTGGATACGTGTTGGATCCGTTTAGAGTCCCATCGCTGCTGCGTTTTTGGATGCGATTTTTGGATCCAACACGGATCCAAAATCAGAACCAAAAACGCTGTGTAAACGCCCCCAAATTCCTAATGGCGGCCCTGACAATGTCCTTTTCAGGGTGTTTTACATGAAATAGTTTTTCCCTATACTTTTTGAAGGGGTCATTCACATACTTCTATAAATGAATCATGTCTCCCTGGAGGCGTCTTTTCTTAAGACTAAATAGGTTTAATTCTTTTAACCTTTCTATACCCAGATGCCTGTACCTCCCCATCTACGTGACATCCCTCTATCAACAGCTCTTGCCCTCCAGATGAAAAATGCTACTGTACATATGAAAATGTCTGAATGAAAAAAAGTAAGGGCCACATGTATGAAACGGTTTTAATAATAATAATCTTTATTTATATAGCGCCAACATATTCCGCAGCACTTTACAATATAGAGGGAATAAGCACAGACAAACCAGACATTACATTATAAAAAAGCTACGGGACAAATGAGACACGAGGGGTGAGGCCCTGCTCGCAAGAGCTTACAATCTATTAGGGTGTTTTGGGTGAAACAAAGGTGAGAAGTGCTTGGTTACAATGGCCAGCCATGTTACATAAATATGGGTAGTGTACAAAAAGTGGATGAACCTGCCATCCCAACCATCCCATCTATATACAGATAAGTGCCTGTGGGTGCCAAAGTTTGGGAAAGTGATGAATGTGTGACAGGGAAATTTGGAGGGTTAAAAGGGAATGTTCACACGGCTTAAAATGGGGTGTATTTCGGTCCGTAATTAAGCGCCGAGTGCGCCAATTACGGGCCGAAAAAGGCCCGTTCATTACGGTAATTCACAGTTCTCATAGAGAACTATGGATTAGGTCTCCTCATCCCGCCAGGCGAAACCGCCGGGCGGGGCGATAATCGACATGTGAATTACCAGCGGCGTATACGCGCCGCTGGCAATTCAAGTCAATGGGCCGGCGAAGTGCCGGCCCCCCGCTCACTCCCCCGCTCCCGCCCCGCCCCGGGCCACACGGCGTTAATTGCGGGGCGTAATTACGTCCCGAATTAAGCCGTGTGAACATAGCCTAACAATTAGGATCTTGATAGGGCTTGTCTAAAAGTGGGTTTTTAGAGCGCCCTTAAAACTGTGAGGGTTGTAAGTGTGCCTGATCACATGGGGTAACATGTTCCAGAGAACTGGTGCCATAAGCTTCCTATGGGGAAAAAAAGTGAGTTTTAGACCAATACCGTTTCATACATGTGGCCCCAAGTGTTTGGTTTGACCTCTGGTCTGGGGTAGGAATCATTAAGGGGTCTGAAGTAATTTTGGGATCTGGTAAAGATATGTTCATTTTGAGGTCTAGATGGGAACATTCAAAAATCATGGACCTTAGAAGAGAGAATGACAAATGTGCCACAGCAGCCCTCTGAACGCCAATGGTCTTACAGGAGCACAGCTTTGTACAGGTTGTACAGACCCATTACTTAGTGTTGCAGGTAAGGCCATATGGTGTTGTATTTGAAGCCACAGTCTAAGAATAGTATTGGGTCTGTTGACTGTCGTGTTACTGCGGTGAGAAGGGCTGTCCTGCCTTAAGCTGATTTGTTGGATCAGCTAAGCGGTGAAACACTTCAGATAGTTCATCTGACAGCTATCTCTCCCACCCCCTATGCACTTGCACCCTCAGCTCTACTCTACCAATGTGCCCCACATGAAGAAAGTAGGGGAGAT